>JASGAT010354891.1:0-19244 GCA_030220025.1 Chelon auratus | reverse complement strand
ATAAAATAGAAATAGTATAAGCCAAAATGTACAAATTATCATATTAGCATATGAACATTTATGTGATAAATCAGATTAATGAGTCAGTATTTAGTTGAGATTAAATCATTGAATCCACATTAACACTTTTAAACACTTTAAATGATAAAGAAGAACTTGTGGGTTTAGTTTTAATATAAATCAGTTTTATTGGTTCAGTCAGTAAACAGCAGGAGACTCTAATGATTTAATGATGATAAATGTTAGAACAAACCTTTAATCAGCTGATTTTTATTTTGTCTCATGAATGTTTTTTTTCTGGAATCACACGTTGACGTCCTGAGCCTCTGATCAGATGAATCCTCGCCGGACGTTCGCCGGTCGTCCTCCCGTCGGTCGGAGGACGTCGTGTGGCGGCCGTCGGTTGGGGAGCGCCGGCGTGGGTCCGATGGGGTCGAAGCGGGGCAGGGGCAGCATGCCGAAGGGCAGGTTTGGTCTCTGGTCGTACTCCCCCCCGATGATCCCGGGCAGAGGGGGCGGTAGAGAGGAGATGGGGCCGAAGCCGCCTCTGGGGTGGAAGTGAGGAAGAGGACGGTGGCGAGCGGCGCGTCGGAGGGAACAGCGAGACTTAAAGTGATTCTTATAGAGCTGGAGACAAAGATGAATCACTGGTTTATTACGGCAGATAAAATAATTCATATTAGTTTAATTAAGAGAGAACAAAGCTCAGATTGAGCATTACTGCCCCCTGGTGGTGAAGGTGAACTACACCCTGATTTAATATTTAACTATTTATTACATATTAAAGCTAAATATATAAACTAAAGAGAAGATAATATACCAGAGCAGATGAATCATTATTAAGATGAGTTAATAAACGGTGTCTCACCTCTTTCCAGTCCGTGTCTCTGGATCTGTTGAAGTCTGGATCTGAACCATAACAGACACATTTAGAGACGTCCTGACACAATCACATCATTAATAACCAGACGGGTCCCGTGGTCTCACCTCTGAAGTCTCGGCGGTACAGGTGTCTCCACAGCGAGGAGTCTGCCGTGGCGGCGTGGAAGTGGCGGCTGACGGCGGAGAGTCTGACCACGGACTGGACGTCCAGCAGGCGGAGGACTCGGAGGAGGAGCTCTGGAGGGAGGACGGGGAGACCGAACGCCACGGGCAGAGACATCGCTGGAGACACAGAGACACGGAGACAACCTGATTTAAACTTCAGATCGATGAGACTTAAACCCTGAACGTCAGCTGATGGCGTCACGTTCACCTTCTCTGGCTGCAGCGATCAGAGGATACGACAGCTGGTCTTTGAAGAGTCGGGACAGTTTCCTGAGATGTTTGAAGGCGGCGGCAGCACTTTGACCTGAGACACGAAGAGACAGAGAACGATGAGGAGTAGAGGAGGTGGTAACCATGGTAACCTTTACTAATCAACATCAGGTGAGGGACAGAAACATGGAGGTAGAACAACAAGATGAACCAAGACGATGGAGACGTGGAGACATCTTGGTCGTCTTCTAAGACTTTACACATTAAGGACATGGAGGAGGACATGGAGGAGGACATGGAGGAGGACACGGAGGAGGACATATGTACCTGTCCAGTGGTCGGTGACGTAGCTGGCTGCGTTCAGACACAGCTTACAGACGGCGCTGACGTTTTCTTTCACCTTCAGAGTTGCTGCAGAGAAACAGAGCAGAGGTTTGAACATCACGTCCTCCAGCTCTGAGACTGGAGACAGAGTCTGGACTCACTGTTGATGACGAGGGTGGGGCCCATGCAGACCGCCACCACCGACGCCAGGCTGCTCTCACACAGAGGATGAGAGTACTGCAGCTTGTAGACGCCAGCGGCAGACTTCCATCCAGCCGGCATCTCGTCAGGCTTCAGCTCGCAGCCCTGAACACAGACACAGACGTTACAGACGTTACAGGCGGCGAGGAGACGTCCAATCAGAGACGGCGTCCGTCCACTTCCCTGCTGCCTCACCTCAGGAATGAACCCGGTCTCCAGCATCAGCAGATGTCCGGCCGCCACCACGGCGTCGCTGGGACAGCTGATCTGGGCCGAGTGGTAGAGGAGCTCCAGAGACAGCGGCGCCTGACCCTCGTCAGACTCGTCGCAGAGCATCGGCTCCCAGACGGACGGTGGACGTCCAGAGTCCAACGTCTCCAGGGTGTGACCAGAGTCTTCAGGACTGAAGCTGCTGCTGCTGGTGGAGGTGGTGGAGGAGGTGGTGGTGGAGGTGGTGCTGGAGGTGGTGGAGGAGGTGGTGCTGGAGGTGGTGGAGGAGGTGGTGCTGGAGGTCGGCTGATTCACAACAGAAACATCAGAACAAGAGACTCACACACACACGTCTCCACTTTTTAATCTTTCTTCTGTTTCTGAGCTCAGTAGGATTTAACGCTGACTCTGAGGTTCAGGTGTGTCGTGTTTCAAGCTGTGGACTAACTTTCACTTTGCTGCTGTTTGATGGATAAACACCTCTCACCTGGTCCATGCTGGCGTCTGGCCGGCTTCGCTTCTGGTCTGTAGTGCTGTGGGTGGAGCTGGTGGTCGACTCCGAGGCAGAGGCGGCGGCGGCGGCGGCGGCGGCGGCAGCGGCTGCAGACGGCGGCAGGACGACGCAGATCAAATCTCCAGAGACGATGCCGCAGGACGACAGAGTCTGACCCGAGTCCGTCAGGAGCTCTGAGCCGTTCAGAGACAAACTGAAATCTGTGTCTGAGCTGAAAGACGAACGTCAGACGTTATAAATCTACAGACAAATAAAACTAGAAGAAGAAGAAGAAGAAGAAGAAGAAGTGTGGAGGTCTGACCTGAGCCCATGTGACGACAGCAGAGAGTCCCTGATGTGATCGATGAGCTCCTTCACACTCGGCTCTTCTCCCTCTAACTCCACCCGCCTCGTCTGTCTGTTGATACGAACTCGCAGCTTCATGCTGTGGACAAAACAAACATCCACCCTCATCATCATCATCATCATCATCACTTTATTTACATGAAGGAGGTGGAGCTTCAAAGACGGAGACATCTTCTGGCATCTTTGCACCAGACTCCACTGACTGTTCACTGAAATCTGTTAATGTGTTTTTACAAAATTAAAGTTTCTTATTAATAAAACAGATAACATTGAACCTGTAATATACATACAAGCATGTGGACACTACATAATATGAAAATATTAAAAAATGCTCTTGTTGACTTGTTTCCACCAGACTTCATTAACTTTTTATCTATTTTTATTAAAATCTGTCAACAGCCTTCTACATTATAATATTAAAAATGAAAACATTATTTATCTGGTAAAGCAATGACATATATATAAAGACTGCAGCACACATGGAAGAATATTATGGCAACAGTTAACATTGGCGTCCACAATGCAGTTTTATTTTTAGCAGCATCTTTCCTAAAATGGGACAGATTTTACTAAAAGTTGATGAAAAGTGAACGGAGTCTGGTGGAGAGATGTCAGCTTCCACAGAGCAGCACCTTTTAACGCTGATTTATTTTATAATAAAGTTTGATTTCGACGTAGATGAAAATGAAATGCCACGGTTATCAAACAGTGTCCACATCTGTGAACTAAGTTATTCTGTACATAACCTACAATGTTAAATTAAACCTTAGTTCATTTACGTGCAGAACCTCATCAGGAATTTGTCGAATGTAATTTCTGTTGAGTCATTAATCATGTTTAGCTTCCTGTTAGCATCGCATTTAAATAACTTTATTTAAAATCCAGCTTTAAGTGATGCCAACGTCAATGCTAGATTAAAACTTTGAAACAACATTAGCACAGGATAAAAAAAAAACATTTAAGTCATGAGTTCGGTGTATTTAAATAAACTAAACACGTAGAAACCGTTTATTTTTATTTCTAAAGAAGTTAAACGTTTCGTTTTCGTTTCAGGACTCTGGACGTTAGCTAACGTTTCAGTTAGCCTACTTAGCTATTTAATGCTAACTATCCAGATTATTCAGGCTTTTAAAGATGCGGATTGAGTCCTGGCAGCAAACGGAGCTCCGCAGTAAAACAGAACAACACTTACATGAGGAACCAAAGTGATGTTCTCCACAGAACTTCATGTCGTTTCTCTGAGAACAAGAACAAAACAAAGTGGACTGTCAAACCGAGCCGCCACCACTTCCTGTCTGGATTTTCAAAGTAAAACCAAATTAAGCTCTTAATAACAAACATTTTAAAACTAATCTAAAAATAATTTCTGTTATAAAAGACTCACAGTTTAATAAAGGATATTTAATTTTCTGACATTTTCAACAATTTACCTTTTCATTAATCTTCTTAAGAGTAATACTAACCCTAACCTCCACCACAGCTACTGAGTTTTTTCCTCTCGGTACGGCGACTGTAAATGTTGTTGTGGATTTAATATATTACAGTTTGATATCATTTTATTTATTTATTTATTCATTTATTTATTTATTTAATATCTATCACTCTATGTTTAAATAATGAATTTGGTCTGTGTCCTATCTTGTTTTATCTTATGAAGCTAATATTGAGCTTTATAAAACAGATTGATTCATTTTATTGGACACTAGAGACCAGAGGTTGTATATGATGTGTGTGTAATAGTGTTTAGTGAGTCTGAAATAGAGGTATGTGTGTGTAAAAGGTGGAAGGTTTTTCTATTATTTATTTATTATTTACTTATTTACATATTAATGTATATATGTGTTTTTTAACAAAAGCGAATCATTTTTAACTTCTGTTTCACTAAAATCTGTGTAGTGTTTTTGTTTTTAAAAAGATTTTAATCTAATAAAAGTTTCTATTCATAGAGTTTTATGTTTTGAAGGCTCAACTTCCGGCTCTGCTTTGGTCGATCTTTGCTAGTTTGACAGACTGTTATGTGACTACATATACGGCAAGCGATCAGTTCAGCGCTTCGCCGATACGTTGTCTTGTTCAGGTTCACGGTTAAATAAATACGTAAGCGAATCTTGAGCGTCACGTGCTTTGCAGTTTTACCCGAATGTTCTCGAAGTTTTATTTTTAAAATGCGTCATTATTAATTTAAAATCGCGTTTCGTACCCCGGAGACTTTCAGGCTTCCGTAGCGCTGTGACTGCTGCGGAGCCTCCGGACTGAACAGCCGGTGAAACGCAGCGTTAAACTTTAAACCTCTGACAAACTGTTCGTGTCAGAACCATGAGTCGCAGTTATAACGATGAGCTCCAGTATCTGGATAAATTATCCAGTAACTGCTGGAGGATTAAAAAGGGCTTCGTTCCCAACATGCAGGTAAGACTAGCTATCTGCTAACGTGGCTGCTAGCTGTTAGCTTGGAGTGTTGCGTTAGATACAGTCAGTTAGCACATGTTGACTAGTTCTATAGAGTTCAACCAGACAGAGAGAAATGACTAGAACACGTTTAATGCAGCATCAGTAAGAAAATAAACTATTGATAAAATAACCTCAAACTAGAGTTAGGTTCTGCTGATGAAGCACAATGATGCAACAAGGTGTAATCAGGAGAGGATGACTAATGAAGTATAATCTAAACATTAACTGAAAGGTAAACATATAAAATTATATCCTCCATAAATGAATGAACAAACCAGTTTTTGTATTCAAACGTATCTCCTTCAATCTAAAAGACACATTTCTTTCAAAGCTTCATGTATAGAAATACATTTAAATGTATTTTAGTTTTCATTTACTTTTATTAATTATACAATTTCAAATTTAAAGTTTAGCAGTCACTTTCTTTTAACAGTTTTAGTAATATTTAACTTTACAGTTTTAAAATATTTTCGTTATATTTGTTTTTTTGAATATGAATAATCTAAAAAATGTACAGGTAAACTCACTTCTCTCCATTTTGATTTTATTGTTGCCGTTTCATTTGATAGCTCAGCATCAACTGATTAGTCCTCCAACTAATCAGTGACATTTAGTTGTAAACTAATTCAAGTCCAGGCATTCAGATGTGGTGTCCATCGCCACATTGAGCCCCGCCCACTTGATCGGATTTGCCCAGCAGATCTTTGCAGGAGCAGAATCAACTCCACAACAGAGAGACTCCAGAACAACTTTACTATACACACAAAAAATATTAATAAATAAAATTCTGGCCTCCAGGATATGTTGCAGCGCCCTCGGAGTCCTCCTGGCTGGCTCGCCAAAATCTGTAGTTGCCCTGAAGTCGTTTGACTGATGTTGATTGTTCAGTTATTTATTTTGAAACTCTTCCCCAGTGAAGCAACGATTTCTTTATAAAACAATTTATCAAAATCATTTTTTCATCTAATTAAACACCTCTTTATTTATCCTCTTTCAACATATTGTAAAGTAATTTCTAACTTAACCTTTAGGAGAACCTAACTTGTTTTTGACTCACTTTTCTTTTTCGTCAGGTTGAAGGAATCTTCTACGTCAACGATCCTCTGGAGAAGTTGATGTTTGAGGAGCTCCGTAACGCCTGTCGGGGAGGAGGTGAACTCTTGAATCACTGTAAATTGTCTCCTCCAACGCTGTTGACTCCTCCTCTGACCTCTCTGTGTCTCTCCTCAGGTGTGGGAGGATTCCTTCCAGCCATGAAACAGATCGGGAATGTGGCGGCGCTTCCTGGGATCGTACACGTGAGTGTTGACGTGTTTCTATAGATCAGTGACGGTTCAAGTTTCAGTGTTAAACCTCCGTCTTATTGATCCACAGAGATCAATCGGACTCCCAGACGTCCACTCTGGATACGGATTCGCGATTGGAAACATGGCGGCCTTCGACATGAACAACCCCGATGCTGTGGTGTCTCCAGGTATGAAACGCTCTGATTCCAGCTGTAGATCAGTTTTTATTATAGATTAAATATCACATGTGCTTACATATTAAGTAAAAGGGAAACTGAATTAGTTGTCCACGTACCTTTGGCCATGTTCCGCATAAATTCAGTTTTTTGCAGAATCATTGTCACTGTGTTTTGTCCTGTAGGCGGCGTCGGTTTCGACATTAACTGTGGCGTCCGTCTGCTGAGGACCAACCTGGACGAGCGGGACGTTCAGCCAGTGAAGGAGCAGCTGGCTCAGTCGCTGTTCGACCACATCCCAGTGGGAGTCGGCTCCAAAGGAGTCATCCCAATGGGCGCCAAGTAAGGAGGTTCCTCCAGGCTGAATGTAGATCTCAGCCCAGAGCTCCTCCCACTTGTCTCACCTGTCTCACCTGTCTGTCTTCAGGGACCTGGAGGAGGCTCTGGAGATGGGCGTGGACTGGTCCCTGAGGGAGGGCTACGCCTGGGCCGAGGACAAGGAGCACTGCGAGGAGTACGGCAGGATGCTGCAGGCCGACCCCAACAAGGTCTCATCCAAGGCCAAAAAGAGAGGCCTGCCACAGGTACCAGCGCCTCACCTGGATCCGTCTAGTCAACAAAGACGATGACCATGAGCCTGGGACGGTCTCAGTTATAAGCGTCTTATGTGTCTCTTGTGTTTTGAAGCTGGGAACTCTGGGAGCTGGAAACCACTACGCTGAGATCCAGGTGGTGGACGAGATCTACAACGACTACGCCGCCAAGAAGATGGGCATCGACCACAAAGGCCAGGTGTGTGTGATGATCCACAGCGGCAGCAGAGGCCTCGGACACCAGGTCGCCACAGGTAGAAGCGCCACCCGTCTGAAGACTGCACACATGAACCTGCTCCGAAAGGAACAAGAAACATCGCCATGTTCTTGTTGTTGTTGTTGTTGACAGACGCTCTGGTTGCTATGGAGAAGGCGATGAAACGGGACAAGATCACAGTGAACGACCGACAGCTGGCCTGTGCTCGCATCACGTCTCAGGAGGGTCAGGACTACCTGAAGGGGATGGCGGCCGCAGGAAACTACGCCTGGGTCAACCGCTCGTCCATGACCTTCCTCACCAGACAGGTACGCTCACCTGGAGACGCCCCAGCTCAGTCGTTAACGAGCCAGTCCATGTTTTTATTCTCTGATCATCACTACAACTATCGTCTTGTTTTTTTCCCAGGCCTTCTCTAAAGTCTTCGGTACGACGCCAGACGACCTCGACATGCACGTCATCTACGATGTTTCTCACAACATCGCTAAAGTGGAGGAGCACATGGTGGACGGGAAGCAGAGGACGCTGCTGGTCCACCGCAAAGGATCCACCCGGGCCTTCCCTCCTCACCACCCCCTCATCCCCGTGGACTACCAGGTTTTCAGCCATGCCCTTTAACTGTTCGCTGTTTTTTTAAACGGAGCGGCTCCAGGTCTGAACCCGGTTTCCTTCCTGTCCAGCTCACAGGTCAGCCGGTGCTGATCGGAGGGACGATGGGGACCTGCAGTTACGTCCTGACGGGGACGGAGCAGGGGATGACGGAGACGTTCGGGACGACCTGCCACGGAGCGGTACGTCATCACGTGAACCTTCATCTCGTTTAGTTTAATAACGGCGTTCGTTAAATGACTTCCTGTGTGTTTCAGGGTCGAGCTCTCTCACGAGCAAAGTCTCGCAGGAATCTGGACTTCCAGGACGTTCTGGACAAACTGGCCGACATGGGCATCGCCATCAGGGTGGCTTCCCCCAAACTGGTCATGGAGGAGGTGAAACATCCAGATTATTGGTTTTCACTGGAGACGTCCTGATCTGTTCTTAAACGAGACTCTACTGCCTTCTACTGACGTCTTATTGTTTTGGTAGCTTTGACGCCAACCATCATTAAAACGGAGGAATAAGACGTTTTGTCACTTTTACATCAAACCTAAAACAACTAAGTACTAAATATGGTTCTTGGCTGCAGTCTGATACCGATCAGGACGTCTCTAGTTTTCACATCGTATATAAAACCTAAAAACCTCCCGTCTCCGTTTGTTTCCTCTCAGGCTCCTGAATCGTACAAAAACGTGACGGACGTCGTCAACACGTGTCACGACGCTGGCATCAGTAAGAAGGCGATCAAGCTGAGGCCGATCGCTGTGATCAAAGGCTGAAGAGTCGACGTTTAAAGAGACTTGATTTACAGACGAAGACTGAAGAGAACCAAGTGGATTTATGTTGAAAGTCTGAGTTCAGACTGAAGGGTTTTTGGGTTTTTCTGAGTTCATGGCAAATCTGTGATCCAAATAAAGACGATCACTGAAAACTGGATTTTTGATTTTCCATCACAGACGTCTGAAACTGATCAGCCACAACATTAAAACCTGCAGCAGGTGAGATGGTTTCTACCTGCTGGAAAATGCTTGAAACATATATCTCTGTAGGAAACTGCTCCATCCTGTGTTTTGTTTCTCCACTGTGTCACCAGACGGCGCTTTGACATGTTTAAGAATAATGTAGGGAATAAAACATCAAGAAAAGACACCAATTCTTCAGATTAAAACAATTAAAATAAAGCTTCCTGATTAAAGTATTCATGTTCCTGGGTCTGATGAATAACTGAAGCAGGAAGGCGATGGATTAGTAAACACTTTATTGGTTCTAACAGATGCTGAAACAGAAGATTCATCAAAAACAAAAACAAATGTTTCACCATCAATGAACAAATTTATTCATTTGGCAACTTCTCAGTTCTCCCCTCGGTTTAAAACAGGAAACTAAATATTTGAAGTCGTCCGCTGATTCTTTTTCTATTTAACGTTGTAAATAAAAACACTTGGTTGAGTTTTAGTGGATGTTTTTTGTAAACATGAGGAGAGTGGACTTCTAATGTCGGCGTCAATACTTCTACGGTACAAACACATACGTTCAACACTTCAGGTGAAATGAATCAGAGCAGGTCCAGACTGTTTTAGTGTTGTGACTGATGTACGGAAGCCTGAGCCAAAACTAAACACAGCTTCAATATTTGGTTTGAATTAATGTGGACTCACGGTTAGCCTAGCATAGCTCATCCCACTGTCATCTGTGTATTTTCAGTGAAAAAATCAGATACGTGTTAGTTTTTAAACTTTTGACAGAGCTAAGCTAGCTTTCACCATTTATGCTAAGCTAACAAATGAACATACAGACTTGAAACTGATTAAGCTTGTCGTTTGTTACTAGTTATTGTTGCCAACTGTTGTTTTACTTGTGAGACAGGAAGCAGGGGAAACCGCTAGCCTAGCTCGCTTGAACTTTAATTTCCTTAACTGAAACAGAAGTACAGAAAGGAGACCTCGTGGTTTTAGCAGCAGTTAGCATTGATAGCTAAGACCGAGCCGGAGCTAGCGGTTTCTCGTTTTTGGTGGTTTTGAGTTAAGCTAGGCTAATGTTGCTATTACACCGCCATGTAGAAAGGAATACCAACCTAACATAGACATGATGATAAAACTGTTCTAATTAGTTTGTTTTGAGGCTGCAGTGGCTAGCAGTTTTCCTCTCGTTCAGTAGTTGTGCTAAGCTAGGCTAAACATCTTAAACTAAACCAGTGGCTCTGGCGTCAACATTACCATTAGCTTCAACTTTACGGTTAAGTTCAACAGCAGATGATTGCAAGAGCTGTAGCTGAGGTTGTCTGTGACCAAGTCCTTTATCGTGGTTAAAATTAGCATTGTGCTAAGACAGAATTAGCTTGCGTATTAACATCCAAACCAATCAAGCTAATATTTGACTTGATCTTTTAATTTGTCGTTCTCGTCAACAAATCACACCCACAGCAATTAATGTGTCCGACAAAATCCAAACGTGAATTAATCCTCCACTGAAAACACTTCCTGTTTAGCTACAACTTAAATTAACCAGCTGTTTTCTTCACTATTTTAAGAAATGAATCCGTTCTGTTGTTTTTAAAATTTACATCAAGTTTTTCAGGAATTAGTTGGTTTGAGTTTAAGCGCCACAAAAAGTACTGAGAGATTTTCACCATTTTTCTGGAGTTTTTTTTTTGACTGAATAATTCATGTTATGTGCCCGTATGATTTCTGTTAAACGAAAGCAACAAATTCAGGCACTTCCTCCTATGGAGTTATGTCAAAGGCAACGAAATTTAACCAAAGGCAAATAAACCAAATTCCGAGAAATGACCTGAACAGACTTAAAAAGTAGAAATATTTTCTGAAATGTCACAAAAAAAGTGTTTAAACATTAAAAGCTTCTGATTGTTGCTGATGCAGGTTGGTTTTAATTGTATGGCAGCTCGTTCACAGTATCACTCGCGTTAAAGCGTTGCATAATCAATCTGTCGATCGCACTGAATTGTCAATAAAAAATAATTAATCGAGCTGAAAATTCATGTTTTTACATGATCATGCTGTACATGAATGATTCCTATGAATGAGATCATGTGTTCACTACGGAAGCCCATCAACGCCAAAAATAAGCAAAATCTATGGAATATTTTAACAAATAATATTGTTAACAATTTTCAAAACTGATATGGAGATGATATGAAATCAGACCTTTCACCTTTTATGAGACGTGGAATTTATGATATATTGTCTCAGTCGCATTATAGGGGAAAAAAAGGATTAATTTCAAGTCAGACAATAAATAAAACGTAAATTTATAAGGTCACAATTTCGACATTTAGATTTTTTTTCAGTCATAAATGTAAAGGTCAAACCTATGAGTTGCAGGATCAAAACTAAATACAAATAAATGTTCAATGCAATAATCAAATATTAATTCAGTGACAGGGTGAAAACTATGTGCTGACTTTTATTTTTAGGTTTTCATTAATTTTTTTCTGGCACAAATGGGCTTCCGTATGTAACTTCCAGATGGGAATGAATATCAAAAAAAAAAAAAAAACTAAGCCAAGGAACTTTTATTTACATGTGTTTTTTTTTCTTATTCTCTTATTTACACTTTGTTCCTCCATTTTAAGTTCATTTTCATCTGAAATTAACAAACTGAAATTTCCCCACGTCTCTCAGTATCTACATCCAACCCGGTAACAAATATAAATCGTGGCTGAGATAATACCGATAATATCCGCTCTGCTGTTGAACAACTGAGCAAAATGAAAGTCTGTGGATGGAGGGATGGAGACTCCCGGGCTGTAACGCTTCACTTCAAACCTAAAAGCAAAGTTCCTCAAGACATAAAAATAAAAATAAATCAATGCCACATTTTAAATAAAAGAAATAATAACAATCACTTCAGCCCTTTATTTTCTGTCCTCTCTGTGGCAGCAAACACCAAAAACCAAGAAGTTTCTTATGTAAATGTTTGACTAGGATAAAGCTATAGTTGACGGCTCCTAACCGAGAGGAGTTCAGACGCTTTCAGGATATTTACCAAACGTTTTCCAGGTCGGTCGCATCCTCTCCTACACATCTGACGTCGTCTTTTTTCCCTCGCAGTCCACAAAGTTTCTGATCAGAAATCGAGCTCCGTCACTCGGACAGCTCGTCTCATTTCATCTGGTCGGAGGCTGGAGGGGGTTCACCGGCTCGCCGAGCTTCAGTCCGCCCCCCATACCCCCCCCAGCCCGGCTCGGACACACCGGGCTTTGTTATGCATTTAACTTTATAAGTGCAAAAGCAGCTCCTATGCTAAGTTCCATGTTTTACTGATGAGTGGTGAGAGCGACCACTTCCTGTTCAGAGTCTTTCAGTCCCAGCGAACGTCCAGTTTCTCTTCCTACAGCTTCGCTCGCTGAAAGAACGCCTGCAGACACAAGGAAGGACGACGGTCAAACAACGAGACGATGGACAGGACGTCACCGTCGGGAGGAAACACGTACCTTAATGTAGTTTTTCAGGACTTTGACGTCGGGCTGCTGGAGCACCTGACACAGCTCCTGTTGGACAAAGACGAAACATTAATGCGTCTGGAAGAACTTGAACAATGAAGACGTGATGGACACAAGGAGACTAAATCACATATAGTTACTGAGCATTAAAGTATATTTTCTTTCATGTAGAACAAAAAATCTTAAAGATAATAATTTTAGAAATTCATGCAATAAAAGAGAAAATAATAAATAACATACTATGAAATAAAACAAAAACATTTTTACATTTCCGTTCAGTCTGATGTTTCTGTCTCACCTGTGAGATCTCTGGTGACACCTGAAGTGACGGCAGGTACTCCTGCTGTAGGAACTGGATGAACTCCGGCCCCTGAATCAAAGACACCACAGAAATGTTCACATCCAACATCAGAGCTGATGAAACATTTACCTCCAATAATTCCAATAAAAGAGTTCCTACCCGTTTGAGATGAATCATTTTAAGAGTGAGAGCACACTCCGACAGCGTCTGCAAAACAAAGAAGGTTTGCACTGAAAGCTTTGCTTAAATTGGGCATTTTTTGACTGGACTCTGGTTCAGCAACTCACCAGGACTGTCTGAGCATCCGAGAGGTCGAAGGTGGGCTTGAGTGGAGCCAGGAAACAGGCTGGGACGATGTGTTTGTAGATGAAGTCGGGGAAGCCTACCATGCCGTCTTTCCCTCCTGCAGGTTTGATCAGAACATCAGAATAAAGAAGACAAAAAATTTAAATAAATAAAAGAAACTGAACCTGGAGCTCAACTCACCCCACAGCTCCACCAGCTTGGAGAGGATGATGAAGCAGGTCTTCTGAGCGATGGGGTCGGGGAAGTCCACGGCGCCCTGGATGATGGTGAACACAACCCGCTCGATGTTCTCTGCCCCTGGAAACAAGATCAGGATGTTCCTCATTTAAATTACAGGTTGAGATGCAGAGGTACAGTTTTTTCCAGATGGAGAGATACGACAGCATAGAAATATCCCAGCCGTCACTGAGACTCACCCTGATTGGCCATCACCTCGTTCATCCCACTTCCTGTGATGGCTTGGATGAAGCTGAAGTAGCTCCTCCTCAACATCTGCTTCTCCAGAGCGGCCGTCTGGTCGTTCTCCTCCGCCGGCCGGGCCAAGACCTCGAAGATGGCGAGCACCAGAGGCATGAAGACCTGCTGCAGGAAGGGAGACACCTGCCGCTGCCATGGCAACAGGAGGACAAGCATGTTTAGATCAGCCTCTTGGGTGAAGTTCTGTTTAACCTTTAGGAGTTTTGTTTTAATCTGGATCGGTACCTTGAACTTGGCAGTGATCTGGCTGATGAGTGGGATGAACTCCTGCAGGTCTTTGGCCTCGCAGTCCTTCAGCATGTGTTCAGAGGCGGCGGGGATGAAGGGCAGCACCTCCTCCTCCAGGCAGATGATCATTCGGTGAAGGAAGGAGCGCACCGAGCTGCGCAGCACCCCCCGCTGGACGGGGCAGCTCAGTGCAGGCAGGAAGGTCTGCAGACAGTCCATGTAGACCTCGGTACAGCCGCACTGCTTCACCGTCTGCTTGTTGCTGAACGCCTTGCTGGTCCGACTGCACACACAAGAGGAGATCAGTGGTTTACAGACACATACAGGGCTGCAACAACACAACACTCAGCAACGTGACAAAAACAGCTCGCCATCCTCACCTGGCAAAGCCGACGGCGTGGCTCAGACAGTCGGCGAGCGCCGTCTGGCGTTCCTCCTCCGTCTCCTGGGGCAGTTTGGTGAGCAGCAGGCGGAAGGCGTCCATCAGCGGCGTCAGCAAACTCCTCATCAGCGCCTGCTTCCTCTCCACGGGACTCTCGCCGTTAACAATCAGGACGCCCGCCGCCTCGAACATGAAGAGCTGGTCGTCGCTGGTCAGCAGCGCCGGGAAGCCGTTTTCCTGCAGAGAAGAGAAGATGCAGAGGCGTTGACGAGTCGGCGTTGACGAGTCGGCGTTGACGAGTCGGCGTCTTGAACCGAGGACAAAACTGTGACGATTAAATGCTGAAACTTACGGGAGGGGCGAGTTCCAGAAGGTCCTGGATCCTCGTCAAGATGTCCTCGATGAAGGCGTTCATGTGTTTACTGTCAACAAACACAAACACACAGGTCAACGTCTAGTTATCTAAAATGGTTTATTAATAAAGACACTGTTCTCATAAAAGTCTTGTGTTAATGAATCAGAGTTTGTTAAATGACTGAAGCTGAACTCACTGCAGCGTCTTGATGAATCTGGAGAACAGGTAGGCCACTCTGCTGCGGACCTTAGGGCTGTTGTGTCTCAGTCCTCTGTGGTCCACAAACGCCATCTGACAGCAAACACAACACCACCGTTAACCGAGCGTCACCATGTGATGACAGATTTATATTTCATCATCTCTTTCTTTTCACGAAGCTGAAAACTCACCAGAACATTTGGAATATGTTGAGGCTCCACCAGGAAATATTTATCGTATCGAACGACCGTTTCAAAAAACTCCAGAGACACAGAGGTGTGCTGGTAGCTGCTGACTCCACAGGAAACCAGCTGAGGAGACAAATAAGAAACATGATGCCGGGTGTTAATGTGCTAAAGATACGAGAGACGGGAATCGATCGGATTTGATCAGTATCAACGCTGTAGTCTATTCTGCTCACGCATCCAGTTCTTTATTGAATCCTTGACTCAGCGTAAACTTTATGAGATGCTGAATGATGAGCAGATAAATGTTGATTGCAATAATGAAATAATAATAATAATAATAATAATAATAATAATAATAATAATAATAAGTCCTAGAGTCAGAAGGTGAAATGCTATTTGCCATTAGATTTATGAATAAATAAAGACTTGATGTCCTGATTATCACTCATTTTGATTTTTATCTTTCCTGCTTTATAGGTTTTTTTGGATCTATAACGTTGTAGGTTTTAAATTCTGACGGATTGGAACAACTGAACTAAACCATGACTGACCGTCCTCATCATGTCCTGCAGGGCGCTGGTCTTCGCCGTGTCCCCGGTGAAGTGGGCGCCGTGAGACGCCGGCAGAGCTTCGCCCAGCATGTAGAGCAGCCTGATGGCCACCTCCACCTCCATGAACGGAGCCGTCTGCCAGTTCCTGAGAGGAGACACCAGCAGATTAATGTTAAACACTCCTGATGCAGAGTTTCTGCAGACGTCTCCACATTCAGTCACATAATCTGACAGATCTACGTCCTACAGCGTTTAACTGAACTAAATCCTGAACTCACTGCATGGTGTTGGTGAAGACTCTGCGTACGGCTTCCAGCAGCAGCTCAGGAGAAACCTGAGCCAGTCGGTCCAACAGCATCTTCAGCTGCTTCCTGTACTCCACGAACATCGCCTCGTCCTCACCCTGACCAACAAACAAACCACAACGTCTGCTCCTGAAGACGTTCTCTAAAGTTCTCCTGACAGCAGAGCGGAAACAAAACTCACCTCGTTCTCAAAGTTGTACTCGTCATCGTACGTTAGCTTCTTCATGACAGCCAGCATGATGGCCTGAGACGCAGAGGGAGGAAGGAGAGATTTAATTCTCTGTCCTCAAATAAATAAAGAAACACTTGAGAAATCAGACTCACCTCGATGTTGGCTTTCTGCTGGTCTGTCAGCTGAGGGAGCTACAAACAGAAAATCACTTTAAATTCAACTATTCTTTACACTATTTTATAAAACATTTGGAAACAAACTTCATTTGGAAGATCTGATATCATTACATTAGTTTTAAATATGAATCCTCTTGGTAGAAAACAGTTAAAATGATTACGTGACTGTGTCTCCAGCTCTCACCTGTTTGAGGACGTGCAGGTATTCGTAGCAGAAGCTGACGATGTTGGCGGAGATGTCGTCGTCCTCGTGCACCAGCAGCTGCAGCAGCAGCGGCACCTTGGACTCCAGCGCCTGCAGCGTCTCCGCCGCGTCCTTCACGTTTCCGGCTTTGGCCAGTTTGGTCCAGCACAGCACCAGACTCTGACCCATCCCGTTCACCAGCCGAGAGAACTTGGCCAGGAAGTCCACATCCTCCTCCTGAGGGGGGGAAGGAAGAAGAAGAGCTTCAGGAAACGCTTGTGACCTGTCGACCTCCGGGTGTCACATGGTTAGAAAATAAATGACCGACAGAGACTGAAACGTGCAGTTTACCTCTAAAGAAAGATTTCCAATAATTAAACCACTACAGGAGGCAACGTACACACAATTCAACCTCTGGACATCATCACATTCTACCATTGTGATCATTATACAATCCAGAAGAAGATTCAGATTTCCTCCATGTTGTTCACACATGGAACTCCCCAGGGAAACCAGTCACCAAGGCATGCTACATATCAATGCTAAGCTAACTGTCACTACTAGATGGCTGTGTTGTGTTTGTTATAAAAGTCTTCACCTGCTCCACGTTGAAGAACCCGGCCGACTGCAGCACTTGGCACAGAGACTCCACCAGCTTGGTTTTGTCCACGGGGTCCATCCCTTTGTTGATGATTTCAAACAGGCAGTCACAGGCCTCCTCCCTCAGCTCCTCCACAGACATCTGACTCAGCAGCAGGTTGACAAACCTGCAAACAACACGTCAACACGTGGTTGGTTGGATGGATCACTTCCCTCAGGTCAAACCTCTCATCAGAGCGGCGGCGTTCACCGACCGGTCGTTGGCGATGAGGTTGAGGTCGATCCAGGACACGTAGGCTCCCACCACCTCCAGACACTGACAGGTGAGCTCTGGGTGGGACTGCTGGTACGTCTGCAGGATCTGGAACCAGGACTCCACCAGGCTGGGGATGCACTGCTCCCTCATGGAGTCTTTGATCAGGGTGTTCCTCCGAGTCTCCTGGAGGAAACACAAAAATAAAGCTACAGATGTTTAATACATTCAATCACAGGAGTTAATTAATATTATCAGTTTTAAATTAACCTTAAAGAATATTTGTCAAGTTTGATTCAACTAATCAACACGAGACTGAAATATGTCGGTTTATGTAAACACAATGACTGATACTGTCCAGAAGATTGTTGTCCAGGCCTCCTCCTCCTCCTCCTCCTCCTCATCATATCTTCTTCTCCTCCTCCTCCTCCTCCTCCTCCTCATCATATCTTCTTCTCCTCCTCCTCCTCCTCCTCCTCATCATATCTTCTTCTCCTCCTCCTCCTCCTCCTCCTCCTCATCATCATATCTTCTTCTCCTCCTCCTCCTCCTCCTCCTCCTCCTCCTCTCACCTCCCTCTGCAGCGTAAACGTATTTCCTACCACCCTACTTCCCATTCTGTTTTATTTCCACATCACTACTTTCATCACTTCCTGATTCTCCTAACTACAGCCAGACTGTCGTCATGGTAACAGCTTTACTCTGAACATTTAAATGTTTTAAACCTGATGAATAAATAAAAAGCTCTGAACGTATAAAAACACATTCTACACATATTCACTCTTTTCTTTCCTCGTCATGTTTTTATTCTTTATCTGACTGGAACGTCTTTATAAACCAGTTTGTCAGTAAACAAACATCTGCTTCCTGATTCATCTTCTAGTTCGTCATCTTTCCTTCTTTAGGATCAACATGTGAGCTGAGCTTGAACACAGCGGTCTGGGCGTGGCCTTTGTTCTCATTTAGTTTGTCTTACTGACCTCCGGCGAGTGCATGATGTCTCGGTCGACCACCTCGGCGTCGATGGCCATCAGCGTCCTCAGATAGATGTCCACGCCGTGAGGGTTCAGCCCCACCAGGGACAGGATGTCGAAGAAGAACTTGGGCCACAGGGTCAGGTACTCCATGATGAAGGTGAGGGCGAACACCTGAGCCGCCTTGTTCCTGATGAAGGGCTTCTCTGGCTGAGCGTTCATCAGCTGCAGTCGACAGGAAGGGACGAGAAAACCACGACGGAGAAGAGAAAAGAAGTTAAAAGAGTCTGAACCAGGAGAGAAGAAATATTCTGTTTACTCTTTGTTTCAGTAGAATCTGACTTTATCTGTTCAAAACATGACTTTTAATGATAAAACAGTTGTTGAGGTGTTTGTATCTTGTTTACTGGAAATATAATCTACAAAAAGGCAAAGATAATAATAAGAAACTTACAATAGAATAAGAACTGATAAAGAAATGTTTAAGTTCAACTTTGTCCTAATAATAAAATAATAAAGCAGCATATTAACCTCAGACATGTTGATAAGAGGATTAAATACATTAAATATATCCTTTAAGGTTATATATCCATTCAGAGCAGATGAGTCATTTCTTAATCTATCACCAGCCTAATTAAACATATAACAGATGTGTCTCTACACTGGTTCAGCTTTAGTCTCTAGTAACTCAGACACATGTTGGTTCTACTGTGTTTTCATTCAACTATTGAAGCTGGTTCTAACATACGGATCATCTCCTCCATCCTCCATGTGAATCATTAACATATTTAGATCAGAATGACTTCACTAGTGTACCTAATGAACTGGACAGGCAGAGTAGAAACATCTTATTGGTTGAAATTGTTTTTAAAACTAAATGAACGTATCCTCATCAACATGTTGTTTCATTTACTGATGGTTGTTTGTGTTCAGTTATAAAGTGTTTAAAGGAAAACTCCAGAAT
>JASGAT010354882.1:0-13281 GCA_030220025.1 Chelon auratus | reverse complement strand
CTGTATAGGTATGTCCATTAAAGACAACTCGATGTCCTTCCATCTAGCCTCATATGCTGGATCACACCAGCATACAAGAGGCCTCAACTGAGCAGACAGATAGTAATCCCTAAGACATGGTAGGGCCATGCCCCCCGCATCCCCCGACAGCTGTAATGTTGAGTATCTCACTCTGGGTTTTTTATTATTCCAGATAAACCACTTTTGCCCTTTTTAAAAAAAGTTCTGATATGATTTATGTTTTTTTACATCACAAACACAAAACCCTGCTGTATTAATAGAGGTATAGGCACGTCAATTACTTATCTGTGTATGAATAAAATGTTTGTATTATTTGGGTATCTACTGAAAAGAAAAAAAAAGAAAAATTTAATGCAAGGGATCTGTTTAAATTTTCATTCTACATGTAAAATGTAATAATATGTGAAAATATGTCTCTAAATACAAGAAGCAGATATGCAATTGTAAACAAAATTATCAGAATATAATAAAATATTCAATGTGTTCAAAAACCCTTCTTCTAGCAGTATTTTCGTTTTGCTATTACCATCTTGGACCTCGTAGAGTCTCTGCAACCAGCTGCCCCTGCCCTGCATCCTCCACTCAGCTCTGTATTTCAGGACAGGAACGCCTCCAGAGGATTCAGGCTCCTCAAACTGGATCTGAGCGGTGGTGGAGAAGGGCCTCACCTCATCGATGGATGGAGGAGATGGAACCTCTGTGAAGGGAGGAAATGCAGAGCAATTACAATAAAAAACTGTCAAGATTGCAGCAGATCAGAGCTTTCAGACTCCATTACAGTATCACACAGAGATCACAGCTCTTTAATACTGCATCACTGAAGTACTAATCTTTGCAAGAAATCTACGGTTTATGACAGTACAGGTTTTTCTCTTGCACTGAATATTACATACTTAATGCTCCTTTGACCAACTAAATCAAATTATTCCCATGTCAGCATTAAATGATAATTGTACAAAGAAAAACCACTGAAAACAGCGAGCAGCTCGGATGTTTCAAAGAAGCAAAACTTTTGATGGACCCTCGAGTTTGATAAACCTTTGAGGTGGAAAAAGAACCGTTTTAGATGCACTCAAGCACCTCGCAGTCAGATAAGCGCAACCTAATCTTTCACTATCAAGCAAATATGCCAAAACCCTAACAGCTGGTGAAAAACGTTCCTAAGTACTTTATTTTTTAATTTCCCTGAAGTTTGGGAATAAAATATCTATCTTAACTGTGATTACATTGCATTATTTAAACATTGAACATATCCAAGTACTGGTGGCTGTTATGAATTCACACATGGTGGCGTGAACCTGGTTCTGTATTGCATTCAAGAAATGACGAGGCAGACACTAATCATAGTGGTTGCTCATGCTCTGTGAGTGACCAGTGTGGTCTTTTCTATTCACTTACTTGTGACTGTGGCTTCTGAGTGGCATTACATCTCTGCTTTCTCTCTCTTTCTACCTAACAGATCAATACGCAGTATTTTGTATTGGCTTGAAGTGATCACATGTCACAAGAAAGTACTCTAACCTAACTTACTGTAAGATAAGATCAGATTAGATAGTCTTTTATTGATCCCACAGTGAGAGAAATGTACTAGTTACAGCAGCAGAGGGGATAAGAATAGTTCTACTTATACATCACAACAGTCCATCATTTCAGTGTGTGTCATCTACAAGGAGCAGACTTACTTACTTTAGATACTAAACACATTAAAATTATGAAAGTGCACAATGATATTTGCAGTTTTATATTTAACGCTACACTAAGTTTAAAGTTCTGGACAGCAACCAAACCAACATCAAAGAACTACCGAACAAAGGCCGACAGTGACGTTGCCTGCGTCTGGACCAAAAAGTTGCACTTGAACACAATGCGGAAACTACAGTCGACAGCCAGCTGGCACATACACCGATCAGGCATAACATTATGACCACCAGAGGATGGACATGAGCCTTCTGTGGATTAGTCTTGTTCCAGTGCATCCCACAGATAATTGATCAGTTTGGGATCTAGTGGATCTGGAGGCCAGGTCAACACCTTGTGCTGTTCTTCATGTTTTTTTTTAGTTGTTCCTAAAGTGTTTTTGTGTGTGTGCCTGTGACAGGTTGCATCCTGCTAGGGATGGCTGCTGCCATCAAGGAGTGTCATTGCTATGGAGTGGGGGTGCCTGGTCTGGTCTAGGTGGGTGCTACATGTCTAAGTAACATCCAGGTCCACACGTTTCCCAGCAGAACATTGAATTGTCACAAGATGGTCAACGTTATTCACTTCTCCTGTCAGCGGTCATAATGTTATGTTCTGCACCTGCGTGAAAGGAAATAACTTTTCATACCAGCAGGTGGCATTTGTTAATCATCAGAGGAAACTAGAAGAGCCACTGCTAGCTGAGAGGCTAGGAAGCTGGGAAGAGCTACAAACCATCATATAGAGCTGTAATCTTCTAAATTATGCCGATCAGTTAGTCTACATTTTATTAATTTCAGATGATCATGTTGCCATAAAAATATTTGAATGCGCAGATGAGATGAAGATGAAAGATGAGGAGAGCTTTGCTGTTTTCTTTACTTCCAAAACTTTCATTTCTCTTCTAGTGCACCAGTGATCTCTCTGACCGACACACTGCGCCACCGATTCAACATGCCGAATCATTTGAAGCGCCACTGACGAGGGTCTGACTAGTGCCAAAGGTGCAGGACACACACTGCTGAAACTAGAAACACATGGCCGGTCGTGAGCCTGGTGTGTCACAGCCCTAAAGCTTAAATCCAGAACAACCAGAGGAGAGGGAACATTGAATTATCTCATGTTGGTAACACTGGTGTTCCATCTAAATATAACATCCATCTAAACAAACACTGCTCTGTGTAATATCAGACTGTGATGAACCTTTTGGTCTAACGTGCATCGAATATGGGTGGAAAATCTGTGCACTTCTCTCATGCAACACAATTCCTGATTATTTATCCTCAATTTGCAACATTTTAAACGCTTATTGCATCATGCACATCATGAGTTAGACCTTTTTCTCATCACCAGAGGTCATTCAACTTGAAATCATGCTGGAAAAAAAAAGGAGAGAAAAAAAGATTTTGAATGATCACTGACCAGCCTGAATGAGCAGGAACTCCTTGGACTCTGTGCCCATCTCATTTGAGGAGGTGCAGTTATAGCTTCCAAAGTCATTTTCAGACTCAGGGGTTATCTGGAGGAGGGGGAGGGGGGGATAAAGCAGTAAATATATGAAGGGCAGTGCACTATAACAGATGAACTAACTTGCGTGTCGACCACTACGAAGGTGACCTTTTTGTTTGTCCATTAGAGTAGCCTATTTTTATTTTTTTTTTTGCTCTGAGCTTTCCTGCTGCTGAATTATTCATTGGATTTTTTTCCCCCCACAATGGAGCTGAAAGAAAACCCCTCACTTCAAGTCTATGCTCATGAAATCTTGATGACATAGAGGTGTGTGTGTGTGTGTGTGTGTGTCTAAGACCAATGCGTGGGTGTACATTTATTTTATAGAGTGTAAATCATGCTTTGACATGAGCGTGTGTACCTGCATGAAGCTGGCTAAGGGACTTCTGAAGATCTTAATGTTGGTGGTGTTTGAGTTGGGCAGCTGCAGTCCATCTCTCAGCCACACAATAGACACGTCACTGGGATGAGCTTTGACCTCACAGCTGATATTGACAGGATTTCCCTCCCAGGTATACACTGCTACCGTACCGTGGATCTTGGGGCCGTCTAGAGAGTAAAAAACACATTTAACACAAAACCTCCTTCCAAACCATTTTAGATTTGGTTCAATAATTTAGTTAAAAATAGTGGATGCTGTTCTTCTACTACAGTGGACACGTTTCAGCGGGCTTAACACTTGAGACCCATACAAATATGAAGCTATTTGCTCATCTCTTCCAGCTGACAGGACTCTGGTAGCCTAGGTAACCCTTCTCGTGTATTTCCCAGCCCAGATGTTTTAGAGAGAAACACGTAGGGCTGCATCCTCTTGTTACCTCTTGTTACAAATGTTGCTGTGGTCTTGCGAGACCGTGCAACAAGATTAGGCCACGTGTGAGGGACAATACATAACATTACAGAATTATTTCCATCTCCGAGAGCATCGTCAGACCTGAAAGCTGATTGGATTTAAAACGACAGAGAAGAGCTGCCCAAAAGAAACGACCCATGCAAGATGTGCAAACTAGAGATAAAATATTGTGGAAATACCACAAATCTAATGATGTCATTATGGAACTAATGACATCATTAGATTCAACACAGAATTATCTCTAAATGAACTAATATTCAGATCAAATCAGGATATCAGTAGCGACACCCAGCCCCAGAAACAAGCAGGATCTGAAAACATTGTTATGGGAAGAGCTAGCCTAATGTTCGTCAGTGATAATTGACCCAACTTTCTTCTAGTTAACAAATAGATGAAGCACAGTTTTAGCCAGCCATTATATCCATATTATAGCCATCTTTTTGACGTTACTGCTCCCTGTTTGAAAAGGAAATGCCATCAATGAATGCCGCACCATCTGGCTTCACTTGAAGCTTCACACCTGCTAACAGCATGTTGAGTTTGGTGGTAGGAGTCAAAGTCAAGGACAGTTTCTCCTTGGGTTAAATGTCGGGGGAACTTTGTGTTTACCTCAAAGTTGAGAGTAGTTTAACTCAGTACCTTGCCTGTTATCGCTACAACTCGCCGAATTTTATTGACACACGGCGCAGTGACTTGCTGTCACAGCACTGCTAGTCTCTTCCTGTGCGTACGGCCCTTTATGTCAAGAGAGAAGGAAATACTTACAGCGGACCTCCAGGTGTGCCGTTTGATCATCCTCTCCAATGGCGCTGCGTGCTGAGCAGAGGTACTGACCAGCGTCCGTATACTTGACATACTTCAGAGTGAGCGAGGACACACGAGCATCACTCCTCACCACTACATTTCCATCCAGGCTCTAAATGGCAGCAGAAAGTGGCTCGGTTTAGAAAAAACAAACCATTCAAATCAGTTATTTTCCACAGCCATATTGCACATTTACATATAGAGAGGACAATTCTGCCGACAGACGTGTGACCTGAAAGTAAAAAAAAAAAAAAAAAAACTCAGGAGGGCCTGCCTTTAATGAACAGAACTGACATTACTTTAATAAAACAGGCCCACGCTGCCCTGTAAAGACGTAGAAACATAGGGACAGAGTTGACAGTGCAGGGGAGCTTATCCATAATTGATGTTAGAAGGCACTACAGACCACCTAGAGCTTTTCACACAGAAACCAACTCACAAAATATGCTGATGCATGACAGAAGACGGCGGAACATTACTTTACGTGCCACGCTTGCACTTTTACTTTGAAGACACCTGACTTAATGTCACTGCACACAATCGGTTTTTAGTAAAATGAGTTCATTACAGTTGGGGTTTATTACGGTGTGTATACAGCTCATGTCCCAGTTTCAGCGATGAAGAGCACATGCCAACCCTCACAGCATTTGAAACTAGGCAAATAACAACAGACAGCTTAATGCTAATAAGATGTGTTATGACCTTCCTGCTCTCGACATAGCTGGTTTCATTATGCAGAGTAACAACATCCAAACATAAGTAGCTTCCTGACCTTCAAGGTCAACAACTTTGTGTTGTTGCGGTTGTTGTTGTCATGCAGCACTTAAGTGCCAGAAGGTAAAGTTTCTCACAGACTCCTTTTAAAGAAACATTGTCCACAACAGGTTATTACTAATTAAAACCTTTTATACAGACTCTAAACATAATATTCCCATAATGAGTGAACTCTCTGAACCTCATATTAACCTTTTATTTCAGCTGCTAGAGAAGGCAAAAGACATCAAGATAAAAATCAAACGAATTCAAACTTAATTTATGGATTCGGGACATGTAACTTTTCTAATACTGTAAGCTTTGTTGTTGTTCTGGATTGTTCCGTTAACAAGGTGCTGCAGAGCTGAATATCTCAGCCTCTCTTCTGGTTGCTTTCGTGGCTTTGATCCAAGCTGCGGGGCAAAACAATGGCCGAATGCTTTTACACATATTGAATTAGGCCCCGGTCTGGGCAGCCATGTAAGAGAAACCCTCGTTAGTTTGTATTCAAATTCAATAGACAAAGCATGTCTGAGGCATTCATTATGCATAGCGGGTAGCAGGACCAGGGAGACACTTACATAACACACTACCCTTTTATTCTGACCCCTGTGAGAGCATTCTCTCCCGACCCCCGTGGTACTGTTTCTGACTCCTGCATCTGTGCAACATGCCACACTATGTATAACCACCTAGTCCTACTCAGCGAGTTAGCTTCAATATTGAGTCATTTTTAATTGTATTCTACATTTTATTTTTGGAAAGCAGCATCAAAATGTCTAAAAAAAAAACTGAACAACATATAGATAGTTTCTTAGCGGCTACACGGGTCTTATTTCCTATATGCGTGCTGCATAATGGATATCATTATCTACCAGAGGAAATGTATGTACTCACTGTAGTTTAATGTTGTGATTCCTGCATGTTTTATAAGTCAACTTCCAATATGAATGCAGAATACACATTGTAGTTGTCATTACTTGAGTTTTCTGCCTCTTAAAATACAATATAACTGACAGAACAGACTGTACCAGCATAAGAGAAAGACACTAAGCATAAAATTTAGATTATACAGCAGACATATTAAACTCATGTCTCACCAAACATTATCTGGCCGAGCATACAAATGTAACTTCTCTACTCTTGTCGAATGAACTTTCAGTTGCTTGTGCATTTGCAACAAACATGCTCAGCATGCCCAGACTGCTCCATGCTCATACTCCTCCCCTGTGTGATTTATAATGGGACGTCTTGCTGAGAGATACACATTGATCAATTTAGAGTGCAGGTGATCTTTAAAGGCATATCATTATATCAGAGAGTGAAAATTATTATTGCCTCGTCCATTAACCTGTGCACTCACAACCTGAAAGCACAACTGAACCGCAAAGATGCTTCTGAGGTATAATTTGTGAACTCTTAAAATTCAGTCTATAAAATAAAAAGCAAAGCAGAGCTCTGTTTTTAAATTATGAGAGTATGTTTTAGTCGAACCATCTTTCTTAAAAGTGCAAAGCGTAGGTGAGTAGAATGCACTGTTTGGGTTTTTTAGGGTTGGCTAATCAGTTTATCCTAACGTCAAATATGATTTATTTCAGCCATACTTTCAAGGTAAAAGTGTACAGAAAGCCTAGACAGAACATTTCTGATTCACTACTTTGACAGCTTATTAATGGGGATGCACAAATATAGTGGCGCAACCATGTGTAAATCAGCTTTACACAAACCTAGTGATTACCGTCAGCATGTGCTTGATGAGAAAGGTTCTTCTTTGTCTCCTGGAGTGAGTAGCGTGTGAAAAGGTGTTTTTATTTCTTTATTTATTTTTATTTATTCTTAACTTTTTCGCAGGTGTTATTAACGAATGCATGAGCTGACTAATTAAATATTAACAGCTGACATGATTAAATATTGATTGTCGGAAACAGCGAATATATGGAACGCCTATTCTCTGTAACTATTATAGAAGGGAGTAAAGGGAATATTCTCTTCATGTGCCGAGCTATTTGGTGTGAAAATAGCGATGATATTTATGGAACAAAGTGGTTTAAAAATACACATTCATTTGCTGGCAAATGGTACAAAATATAAATAACAGTGGCAACCCTAACATCTGATCATACACTTAAAAACAGAGACTAATTTCTGCTCTGAATCTGTTCTGTCCTGACAACGAAAGTGGTGCACATGAAGGATTTCTCACCAGTTTCCCAACATATGTAAAACAAATGTTCAAAAGTGAAGTAAGCTGGAGAGCAGCTTATGTGGGCAGCTCTTTCTTTTGCCAATTTTCACTTCCTTTCTCTTGTTCTGATACTCTGCCGAGGCACAAAGACATCTTTCATTTCCTCGAACACGCTGTACATATTAAGCCATCTTCAGTCCCACACATTAGAAATATAAACTATATGCTAATGTCAAAAATACACTTTGAAGTTATATCAAGACTTGTCTGTGGACTGAGTGAAATCTGAAGGTGTGGGTGGAAGGACAGAGGGATTTTAACATTACCAATTTCTGGAGAAGACAAGCTGACAAACTGCATACGAACGATTCATGCTCATAATAAAAAAAATATATTTTCAAATGAAGGTCTTGAAACCACTGTTGGCTGCAACATGTTAAGTTTATATGGAAGAAATAACTCAAACTCAAAGACAGACTTGCACTCGCCTGTTTTCCTACCGTATCGTTCTCAGAGTTTACACTCTCCCTGACCCTTATTTGATCAAGAATTTTGATCTGCATCCACCGAGAATTGAGTTTGACTCCCCTGACATGAAAGATGGATGGGTGTAGGAAAAAGTCATGCATTTAGAATACCTTGTGTTGCTCAGGCCGAGTCCATGAAGCCTGCAGAAGACAGAGAGACAACAAACAAAAAAGGCAAAGCAGTTCTTAGAAAGCAACGCTCATCCAGGATAAGATGGGATGCTGCACACTGCATGCAAGTATTAGATGTCCAGTTTATTTGCTGAGCATCCACAGTATCTGATGTGAACGTGTGAATTTATTAAACTCCTGCAGATACAATAAAGGCTACGCTTTAGATCTCCTTTCCAAAGAAGTCTATTTAGTGACTAGAGGAGTTTTCTTTTTAAGGTAATCTGTTTGGCGGTGTGTTGTTTCCTATATATCTACTTTCCGTGAGTCTATTGGCATCATGATAGCACAAACGCTTACAGATAAGAAGGTTATTGGTTTATCAGGAAGGGGTTACTCCATTACACTGCAGCAACAGAGATATGTCTTCTTTGGTAAAAAAGCAGTGCAGCAATTATCGACTCGCAATCCATTTCGGAGGCCTGAAGCGCTAATGAGATTATAAAACCCAATAAAACTGAATTCACTCAAGGACTGTTGCATTTACTTTTGAATGGAAAAAGTGCTTCTTACATGTAGAAACAACAGTATCAGAGTCAATCTAGTAACAAAACAACACTAGCTGTGTTCCTCATTAAGCACCAGAGGGCTTAAAATAAGGTATTTTGTTGCGGCTCTTCCTGAACTCCCCATGTGAGAAATGGAAATAAATCTTAACCTACAGGTGGTGAGTGTTATGTAAAATAGTTCTGCGAGTCAGATGTTACTTATAAACCAGCTTCAATGTTTTGACTGTATTCTGAACAGGTGATTTGCATGAATTCAGCTTTGTTGAAATATGATGGCACCTTTCCCTCTTCGTAAAGGGGCATGTTAAAATAAATATACATTTTCTTTTAGTGTTCTGGGATTGGTTGCATGTTAGATTCACAGACCTATGTGATGCAAATAAGGACTATGACCAAGTTATTGTCAAGACTGTATGTAAAAGATGGACGTAGCCACCATCGGCTATTGGTTTTTGGATGATCCTTTAGACGCCTCGAGCAAGGGAGCAAGAGGTGGAGCACACCAAGAACCCGAGGACAGCTTGTCAATCACTTCAGAGCACACATGTCAATCAAACCAGGTATGCGCTTAAACATAACTCTCTTTGAGGCCTAATATCAATATCAATATCAGCATCAATACACTGATGATAAAGTGAATTTAGCAAACAGAAATACACATTTTGATTTAATATTTAGAGGGAGAAGCTGATAATATTTAAATGGGAGTTTATGGCAGGCTGAAGCGTTTTGGAGCCAGCCCCTAGTGGCCATCGGTGGTAAAGCCACTTCATTCTTCACTTTTGAAGACATGTTGGCTACTAAAAAACACACATGTTGTCTACTTGGATCTTCCAACATGACAGCACATCTGTGGCGCTGTCATCCAGCGGTATTGCTGTCTGGAGGCAGGACAGCCAAGAAGGTAACACCGGCATCCAAAAAGCAACAGTCCCTTGCTAAGGCCTTCCATCATACAGACCACGGGAGTTCAGAGAGACACGAAAAATAACTTGGGCTATGGGGACGCTCACTGCAAAGGATTCGCAGCCATTTTCAAAGGCTGGAGATGTGGGCTTTCATCACCTTATGAAACGGTACCAGCAACTGTGAGCTGCCAGGGCTAAGAAGCACTTCTTCTTTTTGAAGTGTTATTTTTATATACATTTATTTATTTATTTATTGTACACCAGAAATGCGAATAAATAGGGACAAAAAAAAAATTGCTTTTACAAACTGAAAACAGTGACCTTGGGCTAACTCTCTCGTCACATTCCTGGTGGCTACGAACATCTTTTATGATACAGTCGATGGTTGTTGTCCTGTGTTGTCATCTCTCTCATACTACCAGGTCTTTTGTAGGATATTACAGTAAACATTATCACGCATAAAAACACTAAAATAACATGTGGTTCACTGTTTGACATTATGTGATGGTATTTCATGAGTAACTCAGGGGGGAAAAAAATCATCATAAGAATCATATTTGACCAATAATCTTCAATACAGCAAAACATCCAACTGAACACAGAGTCATTTCACACCATGGCAGATCAAATTAAAACTCTGGATAACAAATACTTTGTACTACAGCAGACAGCATGCTACATCGAGTTAAATCACAAGACACCGAAGAGCCCAACTCCACGAGACAGAAAGCTTTTTTGTAAAACATGCTCTATGGATTTCATGATGCTGTGGAGAAAACTGTTAAGCATGTCAATGGGATGTGATAGTGAAAAAAAACTACTGAAGCGTAACAAGAAAAATGATGAACAGGTATTTCATCAGGTGCAACAGCAGGGAAATGTCAAGTAAATGAAAGCAATCTGCTGATCTAAATGTAGGGGAAAAACTGCGAATCAAACCATCAACATTCACATCTAACCCCCCCCCACCCGTATTATACTCTCATAATCTGTGCAGAGGTTTATAAAGGACATATGGTGTGCTTTAATTTATCTGGCTACGTTACGAACCGTAATCAACTTCTTTACTATGAAAATAAGCACACTGGGGATGGCAAACAGAAGAACTGGTCTTGTTAGGAGAGTCACAGGCAGAGCTTAATGTCTGAGTGTAAATCCATTGTGTTCTTTAAAGTATTGTGAGTCCTCTAGCGTCACAGTAAAACACGGCATTACGAACGGCAGTCCGCTGCATATCATCACAGCGCGGAGAAAGAGCAGCAGCCCAATTAAAACAAGCAACACAACAGTGTGGAACATCACCACCGCCACCGCCACCTCATCCACAGCCTCGTCTGCAGCGCTGCCTCTGCAGTAAGTGAGCTGACAAGTATGGCTGTCATATCTCTGACAGGTGTTTGTTTAAGACAAAAGGACAATGAACAAGAGCAGACGCGAGCATGCAAAACAGAAGACACCATAATACAATGACTTCGCCCGAGCATACGCGGAGAACAATATGGTGACGGTTCCCTCGGGATTTAAAAATTTTCAGCCCATTGTCATTCCCTTCCACGGAGAATTATCCCTGCTCTTTGTTCTGACATGAATTGTAATGTGACATACGAAGACAAATACGCTAAACACATAAATATACAGAACCCTGTTTTACTCCCTGGGTGATGCTGTTCTGAAAGCTCATGATTATGCATACTGTCATCGCCCTGTGTCATTAACCGCTGAGCCTCTGAACCTTTCCAGTACATCACAGAAAACTGACTGGCATTTAGTGCAGACACACTTACATCACACCACCACTGAGCTGGAAGGCGTGCTGTAAATGAGTAGCCTTTTGTGTCTGGAGAAAACCGTGCCCTCTCTGCATTGGCACGCCACACTTGAAGCATGCCTCTGTTTTAGATGCCCTGACTTCACTGCAGCCACGCAAAATTAAATTGAACTACTAATATTCACAAGTTTATTTTCTTTAACTTCTATTTGGGAATCTGGATGTTAGGCAGAACAGACCTTAGGAGATTTAAACTTGAATTTGCTACAAAAAACAGAGATTAGAGACTCTAAAATGCTCTAAACTTTAATGCGCTTTTAAGTTTTATAATTAGTCTGATTTCACTACATCTTCCCTTTGTATAATTCATAATATTTTCAGATAATTACAGCTCAGAAACTCAGCATCAAGCAGAATGTTTAATATGTATTCAAATAAGCAGCAAAACATTCATTATGTAGATAATGTACAAAGCATGGATAAATAGTTCATTTACATTTTCGGTTATTAAACGGACACACTTATCTACAGTGACTTGGAGCGAATGCATTCAAAGGGACCAAACAGCACATGTAAAGTTGATGAAAGGTCCGAAATAAATATATTAACACTTAACTTTTATAGCCGTATAAACAAAAACAAAACTATCTCCAGATAAGCACCAATTTGAATTTGAAACGTTACCCTAAGCAGACACACAAGTCCAAAGCATTTTGGGAACGTGCTCCTTTCATCCGTCTCTTTCATGTACACTAGAACAGCTTTCTATTGTACAACACAATAATCTTCCTCAATCCTCTCACCGTGCTCCTCTTAACTCACGGTTATTGGACGAATGCTTTTGTCTGCCGACACTTAAGACTCTGAGTGGGAGGTTATTCAGAATGAATCAGTTTCTCCTCGTGTCAACCTTTAAAGCCAAAGACCAGGGCAGAATGGGAGTCAAATAAAGCCAAAGATTTGTCTGTCACAAAGTACAACAACCTTAACGTGGACTGTCTTTGTTTCCTTTGTGACTTGAAAACTGTTTCCATATTCTCTAATCCTTTATCTCAAACATTACACAACGACATGAAAGGTGGAACACGTGTTAAGACTTAGTTTCTTAACTTCTGTAAAGCAACCAAGAGGCTCAATATCAATGAAGCTGTTAGCTTAAAGGTACTGTGTGGAGTTTTTGACCACCAATATAGAACATTGTTTTCACATGCATTACACACGAGCATGCATGAAAGAGGAAGACTACTGTCCAAGCAACAACCTCCGAGGCAGAAAATCATAACTAACAAAAAGTGCAGTTCCTTTAATGGCCACTTAAAACCGGCTCCAAAAGTGAGTCAGTCTTCAAAGACCTCCATGTCAAATGTCCAACTTCCCAGTAGACATGTAAAGCCTGGTATAAAAACTGGTTTTGGGCACTCTATCTATTTTTCCAATTCATGGTGACTATATACTAGGGATGCACCGATCCGACTTTTTCAGTCCCGATACCGATACCGATACCTGGGCTTTGTATATCTGTCGATACCCGATACCGATCCGATATAACATTGTTGAATTAATAATAAACTGCATACCTTCCACCTTATACCTTCC
>JASGAT010354881.1:376-17237 GCA_030220025.1 Chelon auratus | reverse complement strand
ATAGCATATTTACCTATAAATAATGAAAACTTCAAATGTTTCCCTTTCTTAGTGCAAAGAAGTACATTTTGAAAATGTTTACATTTAATGACTGGACGTTTCTTGCGAAAAAGAAAGGCAATTTCTGTTTAGTTCTAGGTTTCAGTGTTGTGTTATGTCCACTAAATCTATGTGAACCCTAGGAATAGTGGTTACTTTTGCTGGAAAAATTGCAGTTAATGTCTTCTATGTAATTTTTGCAATTCGTAAATTCATCCCGCGGGCCAGATTAGGCCCTCTGGCAGGCCGGTTTTGGTCCCCGGGCCATATGTTTGAAACGTATGCTCTAGACGATAAGTGGTGACAGATAATGGATGGATGTATGGATGGATGGATGGACACACTTCCATTGATGTTGAGTTCCTCTTTGGATGAATATCTGTCAAAAACAGCCCCATCCTGTTATGGATTTAGTTGGTTTTAAAGCATATAGTATGTAGTTTATGATGGACAGAAGTATTGCATTGGGGCTGAAAGACAAGCAGTCAGAGACAGACTGTGGGGTTTGGTCTGCTCAAGAGACATGTTGGCAGTGACAAAATATATCGCTAATGGTGACCTCCATATACACATACATCTTTTAAAGGTCTAAATGTACCACCATTTATTTGTCCTTCTGTCAAATCAAAAAGTCTTCCATGTGACGTTTTTTTCTGTCAGATTTGTGAGACAGAAGTTATTAAAACTATTAACTGAACAAATGTGCTCAAGTCCCTCATTATAATTTGACGAATGTTCTCGTAAAGGGTATCAACCTTTATAAGACTTCCCCTCTGTTTGGGTTTCTTTCATCAAAAAAAAAAAAAAAAAAAAAAATGTTTCCAGTGAGTAAGAACAAAATGCCACTGTTAAAAATCAGCCGATAAAAGCTGAAAGCATAAAGAGCGGGGGCAATGACAGAATATTATGTGTCATCAAATAAATGTTGGAAATGTGACAGAGCTAAAGAGAGAACACGATGCTTTGGATGCCAAAAATGCACCTCAGCGTTATGGAGAACAAGAGGATGTGACGGATAAATGAGACACTATTACACGGGGGGTGGTGTTACACTGTCATGTGTTAGAACAGAGGTTGTTCCATTCTGCAATGCTGACGCCATGGGAAAGCGTTTTTATTACTCCAGTCTACTAAGTGTTTTCAATTGTTGCCCTAATCTTTTCTTTATCTTGTTCCGTTACAACAGTTTCACTGATAGTAAGTCAAATAAAACGACCTCAAAAGGGGGGCAAACGTTTGCCACCGTGGTGTGTGACCTGGATTCTCCTGAAACTGACGACTTGACATCATCTTTATTAGTTAGTTTAAGGACCCGTGTGTTAGATTTTAGCTAAGCTCAGACTGTAGGAGTTTTAAAGTTTTTCTGAGGTCAGGTTTTATTGTGCACTCCAGGAGAATCTTCACAGATATTCCTCTCTCTAATCTCAAACTGGCACACACTACAAGATTATCATGTCAAATAAGCGAGCTTTGAATGCGCCGCCTCATGTAATCTCATGCGTAAACAGATTTTAATAAAATTGTGACTCGGTATACCTTCATGATACTAAGCAAAAAGTATAAAGAGTCCGCAGTATAGTGTATGCTAGCTAACGTTAGCCTAGATGGCTAGAACATTTACCGTTACTCTGTCATTTGAAAGTACAGATTAATCATCCAGAAAAATGTTTTGATATTAATCAGGACGACCCTGGTGGGTCTTTGAATGGGTCTTAAACACATCATGTTGAAAATAATCTAGGCTGAACCTCGAGACAGACCAGTCTGGACTAGATTGGGAGCGGTGGATCGGGATAAATGGGACAAAAACTCCTGTGGTCTTATTCTCTCTGAAGACCGAATCTGTAGACCTCTCACATTACCAGATAATCTGAGTCAAACCTCAGTACAGAGCCAGATCCAGACCTGATTTCTTATGTTTTCGTCAAGCTAGGCCAAAGATTTTTTCTTATGTGTCTCCATTTGTGCATTATCAGGATGCTCTATTATGTACGTATCTGTTAATCGTCTCTAATCTTGCCCAGGTATTATAACTGCGTGCCCTTTGGCGGATGCGTGTTTGTGGGTCCCTCCAAATTATGCCAGCCCAGAGTGAAGACATTTGAAGAGTTGCCCCTGGAGATGCATCCACAAAAATCTCCCCAAGTAAGCAGCTCATCCTCTTATCCTTTTTATCATTTGGAAATGTGAACCGGCTGGTGACCTTTATTTAAACGGCACCGGACTCTGGGAATATTCTCCTTGGATGTTCACTTTTGGTGATGACGAGGTCAACTAAAGACATTTAATTCACACAATGTCAAACCGTGTCTCCCCTCAGGACAACCAGACAGACAGCGGCATGGTCCTGGCGTCGGAAGAATTCGAGAGAATCGAGCACGGCCACAGGGACGCCAACTCGAAAAGGTGAAGCACACAAAAGCTGCCATCCACAAAACTTTTAAGTGTCATGCAAGAGATATGAAGCCTGGCATTTAGTCACAGTGTTTGACATTTGGACCCGATATTCGCTTATTACTCAGTGTGAAACCACTCAGTCACTGTCAGGTCAGAGCCAGGCAAAATATATTAATAAAGGAAGCTTTTATAGAAGTTTCACATGTTTCAGAGTCAACACGAGAAAACACCCATTCTGTCATTCTCGGAAACTGTAGGACAGTCACCCACGGCTTTTACTGTATATCTAGTGAAACTAGATTTGCAAGGGAAGTAAGCATCAGTAGAGTCCTACGCGTGACTAAGTGGGAGTATATGGCAGACTCAAAAACACAACAATTTTGTATGTATGTAATTCTGAAAGGAGACACATTTATCAATATTTCTACAGCAAAAAGTGTGGGAGGAGGCTTTAAGAGCAGAGCTTATGATATGAGAATGCAGAAAATTGGTTGAAGATAGAGATCCTATCGGTTTACGTGTGGTTTCTTCATATCAACAATGATAGCCCGCGCAGTCATACCAGAGCACGTCTCAAAACCACCCTAAGCTGTTTTTATACTTTTTCAATCAATACTCCTGCGGCCGCGATCCAAAGGGGTACGTGTAAAGTCCTTTTATTTGCGAGAAACGTTATTTCTTCAAACAGCTGGGCCCATTAGATGAATTTCGAGTAACTCTGTGTGCATGATGCTAGGGTATTTTGAGATGTGGATTCGGCACTGTGGCATGTGTCATAAATAGCGGCAGAATGGTGTTTGTGGCAGCGGCTCAAAATAAACTGTGTCCACGGTCAGGGTAATAAGGGAACTTGTCACTGTAGCAACAGTGTGGGTCAGTGATGTGCTTTAAAAAGCCGTTCTTGATGTTGGTCTGTATTAGAGAGAATGTGTTTTAGTCAGATCAGTATCTCAAAGAATACAACGAAGATTTATTATTTAAGTTTATGTTTTAAGTTGAGGGATCAAAGCTGAGAATATGTCCGTGTATCCTAAAAGAAAGATTGTTTCTTAACAACATGCTGGACATCCGTGTGCATCTGCAGGGTTTGACAGGGATGCTGAAAGCTGTCTTTTTTTTTTTGTTTGTTTTTGCTCTGTCCTCAGTCGTATAGGCAGCAGCAGCAGCACAGAGCCCCTGACAGCCTCCCAAGGTTCCCCGGGTGAAAGCAGCGTTGGCATCGGCGGCTCCAGACACCGGCCCAACTTCTTCAGTCAGCTGTCAGGACAGACCTTCTACAACAACGAGTACGGCCACCTGTCCGAGGAGGGCTTCTGCGACTTCTACTCCTCCCCAGACGCCCACTCTTCGAATGTGTAATCTCACCAAAGATGCAGAGCAAAGAAAGGGAGGGTTTTTAAAGAAAAGAAAGTGGGCCGCTCAGGTTGAATAAGTGCAGTTATTGACATGTAACTTTATAATCGATCCTTACGACCCCAGCCGACTTCTACTCATCTCAAAATCCTTCCTCTATGCTGCCTCGACAAATGGACTGAGCCACATGTGCCTGAGGTTCCTCTAACCAGCCACTGGGTGGCAGCATCGTGACAAAAACACAAGTATTTTCTATGCATATACATTTATATTTTTTATCTTTTATATACAGAGCATTCTTCCTTTATTTGTTATGACTCATGTAGGAAGAAATAAAGAAATTTATCTTCTCGTTGCTTTTACGTCTGTGGTGATGCGCAGTTTGAGGTGGACCGGTCACTATTCCAGATAAGTGCAGGCTTTAAGTGCAAATTTGCATTTAAATTTGCATTTGGCTCACAGTGAGCAAGAGCCACGAGTCCTGTGACGATCCATGCAGTGGGCCATTTAATGAAACAAATGATATTTGTGGTATCTGTGTCATTCGGTGGAGGTGTAGATGCTTGGATACACAGCGGCGTTAACTAGTAATAAGTGACGGAGGTAAACAGAGGGATGTGGGGTGAATAAAGGAGTGAGTCACACGAAGCACCTCTTATCGGAGTTGGACGTAAGCATGATGATAGCTGTGACAGCTTAACACCCTCTTACATGCTCACATCACAGATGACAACCTGCAGGGTGTTGGCTCAGGCTGCCAGCTGAGGGAAATGAGCAGTGTCTGGGTGCAAAGTCCACCTCATCCCCTCATAAAGAGGCACGAGGCCTTAATACGTATTACAAATCAAAGAGGTAAAGGTTCCATTTTCAGTTTCTGTGAATGACTGTTGATAAGGGCACATAGTCAGGTAAACAGTGTTTGATGAGGGAACGTAGTTCATGTTGACAACCAGCAATCTAAATTAAAACCTGGACTCAAAGACTATTACTACAATAAAGTCTGAATAGGTGAAGTTTAACCTGGAACACATTAAATGAATAGTTAAAAACAATATAAAACGAAATAAAAGAATGATAGTCAACACAAAAACACAGAGTACACAACAGTAACCTCTACAGTACCTTTTACTTGAGGAAGATTACAGGGTAATCTGAGACGTAACAAGAAATGAATGACCTTTAGATTAGAAAAACAGGTTATTCTCATTATCGCTGAACTTAATCGGAGGGAGAGGTAACCACAGAATAAAAAGAAAAATTGGTTCTCCCCTTGCCAAATTAAACCTTCATTACAACTTCATGAAAAACAAAAAAACAAGTCCATGTACCATGTACATACACCAAACTACACCTTCACCTTAAGTTAAAACTGGGAGATTTAGCAGTGTAAAATATTTGGTACATATGGAATAAACTGACTGATCCATGAGTTGGAAAGAAAAAAAAAGTGAAGATACTGGTGGCAGCTGCTGAAAGAGAGTGTCAAACAAATGGGAGCCATGAAAGCTAAAGGCACACTGCTTGAATACTGGGGATGATGACATGTTAGTCAGATTGACTGTAGAGTGATGCAAAATGCACTTTCTTTTAGTTCAGTGACAATAATACTTTAGATTTCAGTTCAGTCGATTTAAGGTTTATAAACCCCGACGCTTCCTTCAAATAATCACTGTCTTTTGCAGTGTTGAAGAGCCAAACATAGTGCAGTTAAACTGATATACTAACAGATTATCTTGTCTTGAACTTATTTACAGGCTCTTTTGTCTGTCAGAAATTCAGGAATGAATTAAAAATGATTTGGGAAATACTGTGCTAGCACCAAATTTAGAAATCAGCCTTTTTTTTTTTTCCAACTTCATTTTAAAAATATAAGCTGCAGCTGGTTGAATCCTGACACACAGTACTTAAGATTTTGTCCCCACGGAAACAAAAGAGATTCCCTCTCCTCTCCTCTCCTGACACTGAAGACAGAGGACATGTGATAGTCAGCGTCTACACGTCACCAGAGCAGATGGAGCCTGAGAGGATCTTCAGTAAAAGACACGCAGCAGTGAAGCCTGGTAGTTATATCGAGTGCCAGAGACTCTTCATTGGTCACGGTGATACGATCTCCCCGAGGAAGTCGTTTGGAATTGGACTGGATTTAGCTAACAGGCTAGCAACTTTGCACTTATAAATAAGATGCGAGGAGGGGGTGGGAAGCAGTCCTCATGACATTTTTCCTATCTGGATCTTCTTCCAGGCCTCTGAAGCAGTAAATATACACGAGTCAATGATTCCTGCGACTGTGAACGTCCCTCCAACGATGGCACAAATCTGCAGAAAACACGTCCGTTAGAGCATTTAAGAGCTTTGATGTTTATATCTCTGGTCATTATGGCCCAATATTAGCGGGACTTTGTCATATTTAATCACAACACTGCGTTACACTAACATCTCAGCATGGGATCTGGCAAATCCAGCCCCGCTGCATCAATGATTCACAATCTTGAGCCATGACTCATGATCACGCTATAAGCACACTCATCTCCTACCCATGCCTTAAGCCATGATAAACCTAAACAATACAAAGACAAATAATGGTGTAGCTCATCGGTGAGGCAGCCAGTTTAATCCTGACCCACTAATCAGGCGGCAGGAAACTGTGACGAGGCGGCCTACATTTCTCAACTTAAAGGGTGAGCTGGGAAATTTAGTCAGATACAAATGAGAAGTTCGGGAAGTGACGTTATTCCACTACTAGATCACTACTACTATCGTTGCTGTACGCTAAAGCTCTGTGTAACAGCTGGCTAGCTTAGTTTAGTACATGAACTGGAAGTAGGAGGAAATAGCTAGGCAGGTTAGCCTGGATAGCCATTAGCTAGCTTGGTACCTAACAGATGCCTTTCTATGCATTCAGCAGACGCAGAGCATTTATTTAACATTAGCATTTAGGATTTATTTAGAGTTTCTGCCAACTTGACACATAAAAGTCTTATATTATTTCTCCTTTCAGTGTTCGGAGGAAGTATCTGGCTGTTTAGCAGCTAAATGCTTCACTTAGTTAACCAGCTAATCGCTAACTTTTTTGGTTTGCCTTTTTTGGAGTGCTTTTTTTTTTAAAATTAAAACAGCTAAACATTTAGCTAAATTACACAAAAATACTCCACAGAACTGTAGGAAACTTAAGTCATTAGCTTAATTTATACTCTACTTGAACAAGACCAGTTCACAGCTATGCTAGTTAGCTTTTTTGAGGCTATACTTTGGCACAAATAGTAGGACCTGTGTGTTTTGAGGTAAACGCTAACATTGTCATGCTGTCATGCTATAAACAAGGCTAACACAAAAGGCAACTGGACTTGTTTGTGCTTTCTTGAAGATGTTTTGGCATTCATCAAACAGGCTTCTCCAAAGTTTTAATAGGTGCAATGTCCACCTTCTTGAGTTTAGCATGTTATAATATCAACATTTACTATTGGCAGTAAACATAATTACAGCCGAGATCAAGTTACAGATTGACAGAACAGCTTTGTTTAGTCGTAGCGTGGCTAAACATGGCTCAACACTGGATTCATGTCAGTCAAAACATTTACATACAAAAGGCCTAAATCAAAAATGAAATGTATTTTAATGTAAGTCATTTGGCCACGGGTGCTGAATTCACTCACTGTTGTGATGAAGCGGTAGAACGGCTGCCTCCTCTCTGTGTACTTGACTGTGATCGGACTGAGGTCGTATCTGAACCAGATTGCTGGGATAATTCTGCCTGTGTGGCTGTAAGCAACGTACTCCTGAGTGGAAGGGAGAAAAAGGGAAGCGTCACAAATTTCGTTAAGTTTTGGAGCTTTGCGCTGGCAAGAAACACTAATTCACTCAACAATGAGAAAGTTAATCTCATTAAATTTAGAAATCAATCCAGCTCCATCTGGATTCTCATTTGTCTCTTTCATGGTGGAAGCGGCGGTTTCTGAGTCATTACTGGATTAGGATGGAAGTCATTCAAATGTCATAAATGACTCATTAAAAATGTTGCCTGATTAATACTCATGAAGTAAGTATGAGGAGGCTACAGTGTGTTATAACTTATGACGTGGCTATCAGGGAGTTCACGCAATAAACAATAAATATCAGGTCAGGGCATGACATGGACTGGTGGTAAAGTCCAAAACTCAGATGTGTGCATCAGCTGGGCCTTTGTTTGCGCTTCAGGAATGAAGTTTTGGAATATTTTGCTCATATTTTCCCGTCTTCACAGCTGACCTGCACTGTTATTAGTCCACACTCCCAACCCAGCTGTCAGTCAACACAGTTCTAGGAAGTGTGTTTATGGTTTGTTGACATCGAGGGCAGTGTTTCCAGTCACTAGGGGTGAGCTTTCACTTCCGAGTGAGTGCACCAGTTAACACAGCAGTACACGCTCTGGCCATATGTTGGGAAGGTCATGGTGCCTACACAATAAGTCCAAAAACAACATAAGACATAAACGTATGGCATGAACAAGATGGGATACAGTACCTTGTTGGCTACTGTGTACTGGTAGGAGAACCTCTGTTTGCCTGATAGGTCTTCATATACAGTTGGTACAATCTTCAGTATGTAGTCGTGCGAGGCCAGAGCTGCAAGGAAGTTACTTCGATTACAAAAAAAAAAAACATCTTCAGTATTCAAGATGAAGTCATGACAAAAGTTGCTGGAGTCAGCTGTGAGGCAGTTTCCTCTCAGTTTGGATTGAAAAGCTGCCCACTGGGTGTCTCATTTCATTTCGTCACCCTATGTCAGCAGGCTGGCTTACATAAACGTCACATAGTGGCTAGAATGAGTTCATGTGCGAGCGGATACATACGATTAGATGACAGCCTGTCGGCCCCTCCTAAGGCGTTAAAGGCTCCTTGGACTTTCTGTACCTGTCGGGGGAAAAGAGACCCATTGTTAAAGTCTTTATGCTGTAGATTATCCTTCATTTTCCTGTGTGTGTGTGTCTTTGATGCGTGTCCTGACCTGGAGTTTTTCTCCAAATGCCAGCTTGTGGATGATGTGAGTCATGTCAGGGTTTTGGGGCTGCGCTGTGGCACTGTGTGTTGACACATGGAAGTTTCCTGGTACCTGAAAACACGCACATACGCACACAGCTAGTTAGGTTTGTGCCAGTGAAGCCACAAGCACCTGTAACACATCTAGTAAACTCATGTCCACGTCTGAAGGCACGCACACTTGGTTGGAAACTAAATGTTCCTTTCCTCCCGACTTGACGGACTTTACGTATTTCCTACCATTCTACGAGCAAGGCGCTAAGCTGCTGAGTTAGTCATTTTAAATGTGCTGGAAAGACTGACGCACAAGATGGAGATGGAACAAACAGGAATTCACACAGCACAGACTATACTGTAACTGAATACCACAGCTCCGCCATTTAACGTAACTCAATTTATATTGAAGTGGACGCTGCAACGACTCTAGTCTAAGACAAATAATAGAATGAGAGTGTGCAGCTCAAAAAATACCAGGTCTCTTATTCATCTTAATGTAAATACAGGTGAAAAAATCATCAGACTGTTGCTATTTCCTGAAGGAAATCAACACATGACTCATTCAGTTTGTGTGGGCCGGCCATGAGGCCTTACTTTGTTGATGGTGAACACTCCCTCAAAGCGACATCCGCCACCCTGGTTGAGAGGAATCTTCATGGAGTTGTCAATGTGACCGACCTCGTGGCGGCCCATCTCATCTTGGATGTCCAAACCCACCACTGAAATGAAAACAAAAAGAAGCATGGGGGGACGGTGCAAACATAATGAGGAAGCATCAAAGTAATAAACAGTTTCCTCCAAACTTTTACTGGTGCTGGTATTGGTTAATCAATCAAACAATAGAAAGCAATCAACAAAAACGAACTTTGATTTGTTTTAGTGGCTCGTTTAGTCTAAAAACTATGATAAATTCCCAAAGAGATGTCCTCAAATTTTTTATCCATGTAATTATTTTCAGAAAATAGGCCACTCTTCACATTTGAGACAAAGAGGCCTTAAAAAGTATTAATCAAAATTGCTGCAGATGAATTGCTCGACTCAACACTCACTTGCCAAAAGATTAGGTACACAAATGCATCCTGTCATAACACTGCTGCACTTAATCCCCATTTATGACCATAAAATGATTCAGTCTATGTTGAAACAGATAAAGAAAGATGATAATTCAACTGTACGGTAATTTTGAGGGATGTGGTTTGTGGTGTTGTTTTACCGCTTTGACATAAACACTTAAACTGGGTTTGTCAAAACAACAGAAACGTGTGTCGGTACAACACAGCACAATTCGATAGCACTACAAACCACAGCCTCTTGGGTATTTCAAACAAATGCTGACTACAAAAACCTTCATGAAGCAAATATTTAGTGCAGGACTGTTACATTAGACTGCATTAGTTTTCACTAGAGTACCTAATCAACTGGCAAGTGAACATATATTAAACATCAGCTTTTTTTCTCCATTTTTAGGACGATCTTTGTTAAGTTCAAGAAAATTAAAATGCGGAGGACATCATCTTTTAGACTAAACAAATACCTGGACAATTCTAAATATTAACCTATATATTTTTTAACTATCAACAACAAAACAGACATATTTCATTAATAAAGAAACAGGGAAAATAGAGAAAAGAATTTGACTGCAGAGAGTGACCCACAAAGTAAACACCAAGTCCAAACAGTCCATTTATCATGCCCATCACCCCGTCTCTCTGTCTGTGTTTTTCCATCTAGACTTCAGTAACCCTCCCATGCAGGCTGCCGTGTGTTGGCACACTGGCAGTGGCCTATTTTCAGAGCCTGCCTGAGCTGCATGTTGGCCAGCAACGCCACAGGGGGACGTCTGCTGGATGTGTGCTAAAACCTCCGCATGCTGTCTGTCTGACCTTTGACATTCAAGACGAGTTTAGTCTCAAAATACAGTGCACAAATATAAAGTGAAGTGTGCCGTGTGTGTGTGAAAGAGCGAGCGAGAGAGAGATGGTCGTTTCTCCTTTTTAAGACATTTCGGGAGTTGGAAGAAGGGTGATACAAAGTGGATCCGGGGTGGGGTGCGGTGGGGTGGGATGGGGGGGTGCGGTGGGTTATTATGAGGTTATTACACGCCGGTTGTGCTTTTCCATGAAGTCACAAATCAAGACGAGGCAATCCGTAAAGGTCAGTGGAGGGAGACAATGTTTAACTCTGGAAGAGCAGAGCAGATAAATAGTAAAACGAGATGGAAATGCCAGGTTTTCCGTGATGGAACGGTTTCTCCCTCCAAGTAAATGTGCAAAGTATGACAACCTGTTCGGAGGCCTGGAAAAATAGACTGATGTACAATATTAACTCGCAGGGGAGGAGCATTTCTGCTCATTACATGCAGCTGCAGTGCGGTTAAACCAAAGTGTTTGAGCTGGTATTTAAGAGGGCCCCACATTTTGGAACAAGAAAAAAATTCTGCAAATAAACAAAACCGCCATACACACAATCATCAAGAGCTTTAATTAGAACCGGCCTGTGTTTAGGCATGCCATGAGTGAGCTGGTCTGAACACGTGGCCGACAGCTGTGTGTCTGCATGCCAAGCCCTCTATCGCAGAAAATCTGGACTTCATTTTCACGCAGGCACTTATTAGCTTTGCCATTTTTGGATATCGCTCGAACTGAATGAATGTGCGAGTTTTCTGCGCCAATGTGCGCGTTTCTTAGTGCCATTTGTCACCCGGCATAGTTTCTGAGGGGAGTCATGAGGCGCAAATAACCGGTGACTGCTCTCCGTCCTGGCTACGCTTCAGGAGGCCTGCCCACTTCCATGACATCGGAGGTACAGTAGACGAGCCAGCGGAGGCAACTTAACGCCGGAGCCAGATCACAGCTGTGTGGCAGCACGAGACTGAACGGAGTCTCGTGTTATCGCGAAGCCTGCCGCGGCACAACTGGGCCAACAAACAATTGTGTAGTGAGAGTCTTTATCTAAAGTCCGCATTTATCTTTTGCCAATATGCCGTGTTAAATGACAGGGTGCGGTGCGTTGGTGTGTGCGATGGTGTCTGATAAAGGAGAAAAACAAACCATAAAAACGGGCGCTCTGAAGGACGCGAGAGAGAAAACACACAAACAGGAAGTGCAGAGAAAGAGATAGTGGTAGATATGTATATAGTGTGTATATACTCACAATCACAGTGCAAGTTTGGCAAACTGATGTTTAAACTCACATCTATCTTCCCACCACTGTCTTTATCAGGATCATCCACATACAGTTCATTAACACTGTCATGGACGAAAAAAGAGAAACAACGGTTACGTTAAACTTTTAATGGGATGAAAAGAAAAAAGGAAAAAAAACACATACACAATACGGCCATCGCACACCACTATAGCAGCCGGGGACTCATCTTATGCCAAGGAAGAAGCATTAGAGTATCTCTGTCAGTGTAATTTCCTTTCTGTCACACCCTCCCCAAGTCATCCCTTATTACACATTGCCAAAAGGCTGACGCACGCACAAAGTCAATTTCCTGTGACAAAATTGACTTCACTCATTGGTTACAACACTGGCCGGGCCGAGCACATCATAATGAGGGCACTGACATTCATGATTAAGCTCCCGTGTGGCGGCCGAAGGCTCTATCTACCCATCGACCGGCGCGCTTCCGCTACAGGATATTGCGAGAGGCGCGCGTGCCGCCGCGGTACCTACATTTCAGTGGCTATGAATCCCGTCAGCTCAGACAGGAACAGGAAGATGATGAAGACACAGCAGAGGATGGAAACTGTGGGCAAAGAGGAAGAGCGTTAGCATGAATGGCTTCACTGTTGATGTCACTTCCTTCACATCAATCTCAAGTTTCACCAGCTTCTCACAGAATGATGCAAACCCAGTGAGACGAACTAATCCGGCCTTTTGGAATGGCTGACCTAAGCTACTGACATTAATGAAATCACAGCGGCCATAAAAAGATTTTTTTTTTTCTTTTTTTCCCCTAAATAGCGGTTTTACTGGCGGTGTTAGGTCTGCCATTACGCAGGTTTTTTAAAGACCCACCTACACAAATTACACATTAAGAAGCAACACAGCAGGAAGCCATTACAGCACGTTGTGGTGATCTCATGCTTTGCTTTAATACAAACAGGTCATTTTAGGACTCTATAGACAAACGCGCACACTGACAATCACAGTGAAGAACCTGTACGGAAACCAAATTAGGACTAGAAACCTTATATAATGAGGGTCTTTTTTTTTTTCTCTACAATATGAAGTGTGAGCTTAAAAGGACAGGGAGTCGGGCTGTCTGTTTCATTTCATGTGTCAAACTAATCAGCCGAAGGGTCAAATAAAACACTGTCATGCGTTTACAAAGATAAATACGGAGGCAACTGATCTGGGTCTGCGCAACTGTGGTCTATCCGGTATGGCGAGGGCCTGGTCGGAAAGCCCTCGCTCAGCAGGTGAGGCGTGTTTACGTGGCAACTGTCTCCCAGGCTCACACACTCACATGACCTTGTGGCTGGCAGGGCGTCGCACCAAACCTGTGGCTGGTGCAGGATTTACATAGGGTAATGTTTAACCAACAAACAATAGGGAGTGTCGCTATGACACATGTGTTTCCATACCAGGTTCATCAAAAGACTTGTACAGTAATTCTACCCTGGCTTCAAAGGATGAAATACTGGAAGCAGTGTACAAAAGATTAGAGCGATGGGCTACTACTGGTTTAACGTCAACAGCTTCGCAATGGAAACCCTGACAAGTCGAGAGATTTACAAAGCCCTAACCTGAGTGCTTTTTATTTAAACTTAAGCTCATCCGCAGGGCTCATACATTCTCAGAGCCCTGACACAAATAATCGGGTACAATAACACCATGAATCAGCCGGTGACATGAGAATCTAGCCTTACATTTCCGTAATCAGATGTCCCATTTATTTTTGCACTGTTTATGTCTCTGCCTAAAGTCTATTCTCCCCACACAGCACAGACTAATGGCAATCTTCTAACCACACAGGCAGAAGACACAGATATTAATCATCACACAACACACTGATACAGTGCATTACAGTTTAACCAAGAGAGACTCTCGGTGGTAAAAGCAGAGGTTTTGTTTGAAGTAAATACCATAAAAAAAACAAAAAAACAACTATATATATTGAAGCAAAGGAATGTGCCCCTAAAGAAAGAGCAACAAAAACAGATGGGGTCAAATATTTGGCCTTTTGTGAAAAGGGGGAGCCTGTTTCTGGTTACCTCTGAACCACACTTGCCAGAATGCGAGCGGACCTGCTGTGGGTGAAGCACTAACATTTGCCTAACGTCTGAATCAACCCAGTGCCCTCGCTCCTAGACAGTGGACAGAGACAGGAAGGGAGTCGACGGTGTAGAGGAAGGACTTCCATCCATTTCCTCCTGGGTGGAAAATCCGGAGTATATGCAGTATGTTTAGTAATTTCATTGTCTTCCCTGTCATCTAATAAGCTTTTACAGCCTGTTTTTGACCGTTCGCTAACCAACAACAGCCCTGTTTATCCAACGTGTCATCAGTTTTGCTTGGCTTGCTCTGCCCCACGTTCTCATCAGCTGACCAATGAATAATCAAAACTAGAAAATAACCCAGGAGCCAAAAATGTGTCATCAGGTCTTTTGCATTACGTGTAGCGGTGAACAATCAATCCCCTATCCGATTACACAATGACTGATGGATGACAAGCAGAAAAAAAAACATGTGACGTGACAGGAAAGACAAACACATTCACATTTCCATTGATGACTTCTCAGGAGCCTGTGGCGATGAAAGAACATGATCATTAACATTCTTACCGTGCTAGTTGTGCTAAAACAGGTACTGCTAAGCGCTGACTGTCTCTGTCAGGGCATACCTCCATGCCAGGACACGCAGGTACTTAAGTTACAGCTGTCAACTCCCCTTCTTGCTAAACTGTGCTTCAGCACATCCACCTCCCTCCATTTCTAATTAAAAAATGTGTGTCAAACTCCAAAGGTATGTTAAATACCACCTCTGAAGCCCCGCTGCTAGCATTGCAAAGTTATTGCTATTTAATGACGACACAGTTTGCAAGTGTGCCAGACCGAAACATCTGAAAGAGAACAGGCCTATCGCTTGAAATAAAGTTTGTCTAACAAGGTTATCACATGGATGGTAGTTGGTTTTTGTTGCCGGTTACTTTATCATCTTTCGTCAATACTGAGACATTTAAAATAGGTGTTGCTATTTCCACCCTGTAAGGGCAGATTAGCAATGAGCTTCCGGGATGGTCTCATTTCCTGGAAAGTCGTTTTTTTTTCCCCTGACATGTTTAAAGTCATTATTGGTATATTCATGATGACAAAGAGCAAACCAAACAGGCCGCGGCACCCGTGACACATGATTCATTTCAAACGCATGCATGTTAATCATAAAAACATTTTCTGGGGCCTGTTCAGACCAGATCCAACCTGGGCTATCCGATCACAAGTGACCAGCTTTAGGTACATGTGTTCAGACACGTGTGTCCAGATCCGATCTCAGTTTTGCGCTCTGTATGCAAATAAACCCCGGCATCATCATCATCTGTGGTGCAGTGGAATATTGTAATAGCTGCTGTCTCCAGCGGATCACTACAGCTGCTGCAGAACCAAGAACAGCGGTGTTTTATTGGCGCGTGTCATGACTTTGGCACACACGTGAAGTTATTATTTATTGATCCCAGCCCTGACGTTAGTTACAGCTTCACAAAAGCCAAATGTGGTCAGAGATCGTATCTCCTACAATGCAATCACAATGCGTCCCGGGGGTGTTCACACCAGTCTATTTATGTGATCGGACGGCCCAGGTCAGATCTTAATCTTAATGTAGGTGAGGTGTGAGGTGCTTGGAACCTGCAAGTGACGAAACTGTAACATTATGCCACGTTTGGGTTAAAGTTACTCACGTCTACCACGTTTCTGTTAATACGACGTCAACAGCTTGGCAAGTCGTGACCAAATGATACAAATTTTCCTATTTTGGGGAGTTATTCACATCAAATTTCCAGTTTCCAATTATGTTTCCAATTATTCCAGTGTCACATAAACACGAGGTAAGATAACAGTATCCGTAGGACTTTGAGGTCTGTGTGCGCTAAATATCATTAGCTAGCTTAATGTTATCACATAACATGTTAATTAGAGGTGCATAAATATAAAAAATATTAAAGTCAAAGAAAGTAGCCAGTTAGCTTAGCACAAAGAAAGTAAAAATCAGCTGACGCTCACAAAATTTGTTCATTATGTTTAATAACAACAAAACCTTAAGTGCCTTAAGTATTTTGTCACTCCTACCTTGTCCTTTCCTTCCCTTTGAATTATTGAGTAATAGAGGTATTTTTGTTACCTCTGGACAAAGCCAGACTTGCCGTTTCCTGTTTTGAAAGTGCTGCCAACAGCTTGATAGTTTCAAATTTCATGAGAGTAATTTAGATCTTTCCAGCTGAGTAAAAATATGTGCTCATACCTTGATTTATTTATTTTTTTTACTCCATTTTGTGTGTTTTGTTTAAAAAAAAAAAATAATAAAAATCTACATTCAAGGATCCCAGATACATAATGTGAACAACTCCAACGTGCTTAAGCGAAACATGCGGTCATTACTTGGGCCTGTGCGTGAAGGACTACTCACTGAAAGCTCCTGTGTATGTTGGCTGGGTGAGATCTTTTGGCACTTTCCTGTAGATATCGAATCTGAGGAGACACAGGGGGGAAATGGAAAACAAAAAAAGGGGGGAAAGGGGAGCGAGAGAGAGAGAAAAAAAAACATAGCAAATGTTAAAACTACGTGCTGAGAAAAGCAGCACATTCTGTACCCATCAGGCTGTGCGATATTACAGAAGAGAGGAGGAATGTTAGCTCTGGACCGCTGCCATCAACAGATCCAGACGGCCAGCCGCAACACACACAAACACACACACACACACACTTTTACAGGGTCACGCCTCTTCCTCTGAATGTGTGCTTTGTAATTATGACCCGACCCCAACAAAGGTCCCTGACACCTCGCATATACACAAAGCCAACATAAACACACACAATCACCAGTGAAAATAGAGCAGC
>JASGAT010354877.1:19308-31681 GCA_030220025.1 Chelon auratus | reverse complement strand
TGATGGCAGCAGTCATCCCCAGCAGGATGCATGTTGAACTGGCCTCCAAATTCATTAGATCCCAAACTGATCAAGTATCTGTGGGATGCACTGGAACAAGCCTGATCCACAGAGGCCCCTCTCCTCAACCCAAAGGAAGCAAAGCCCCCCACTAACAACATTCTGTTGCCAGACACCACAGGACACCCTCAGAAGGCCCATGTCCATTCTCCGATGAGTCTGTTTTGGAGGCACAAGGGAGATCTACACAATATTAGGCAGGTGTTTTAATGTTGTGGCTGATCGGTGCATCCCATTGCGCTGAAGTATAAACTTTCTCAAGTGCCCTATTTAACTTTACCAACATCCACAGAGGTACCAAAGTTTCAAACTTTGTGTTACTGTACAGTGACAGAGGTTTGAAAATCCTTTCTACCTGTCATACTAGGGGCTCGCCCTGTCCTGTGCTCTGCCCTCATCTCAGTGCGAAAAGCTGCAGGGAGGGAATAAAAGATAAAAGGTTTAGGTTTGGTGGAAGGAAGGAGAAAGAAAAAAAGGAGAGCTCGGAGGCATGCCAATAGTACAGTCTGTACTAAAAGCAAGGTAAATGTCAAGACAAACTGTTAAGAAGGAAGAAAATGAAAGATGGAGCATGAGGAAGAAAATTAGGCTGGTTTAAATGTAAACTTATCTGATTAATACAGAATGGGCAATAGCAAGATCCATTACATCCTGAAAAGCTGGTTGGCTAAAACGATATCAAACAGAAATGCTAAAAGATAAAATAATTTCAACAGCTATGCACATCTCACTTTGCCACACTACAGCTCTGGTATTTTAAATATTACTACACAAGTAATACTAAATATCAGTAGTAAACATTTTCTTTTGCATCCTTATATTGGTTGAATCAGTGTTGTCTTGTTTGGTTGGTTCGAGACCACCTAAATACAGATCCTTTGTGAAGTGGGTTGATTGAGGAGCTGCAGCCTACATGTGGGTCTGCGGGGAGCCGTGGAGCCGGAGCTTGTGATAGAGGTAGAACTCTCCTCTTGGTCATGGTACCCACGGCGAGTCAGAATGGAGGCATGCCGCGGCAGAGAGGACCTTTTGTCTGGGCTCCGTGACCCACCGTCCTGTTTGAAATACAATACAATGAAGAAGATTTTTTTTGTTTCATAATATAAATTGAAACTCAGACAGCATTATAAACTGAATCTATTTCTATTTTTATGGTTTTTTTTAGGGGTGGGACTTTAACGCATTAATTACGATTAATTAATTACAAAAAAATGCATTTATTCGCGGTTCGCATTCCACACAACGCGGAACATTTGTCAGAGCACGATTTCCTGGTACACTGATTGCAATGATGCACACATCAGAGCTTGGCTAACGGCTACCATAATTGAGGAATCGGGTGAGAGCGCAATGCAAGGACTGACGAAAGGCAAATTTCATTAAAAAAAAAAACTACCTGATGGGAGATAAAAGATAGAAGATAAGGAGTTAGAAAATGTGCTATAGATAGTGACATGTGATCCAACTTTTCAACTGCCATGCAGAAATACTATTTCAAGCAAAATTCAACAGCTTTATGACACTGAAAAGCTATTACATGATTCAGTCGTCCACTAAAATACATTTAAATTTAAATATAAATTAAATATAAATACATTTAAATATTGTTACGCGATTAAAATGCGATTAATCAAGATTAATTAATTACAAAACCTCTAGTAATTAGATTTTTTTTTTTTTTTATCGAGTCCCACCCCTAGTTTTTTTTTTCTGAATGTTCGTTCATGCAGCTACACTGCCACCCTGTCATCCAACTACCTGGGCTATAAGTCTCTGTAATTCAGGTGAGACCTGAGGCTCTGCTGAGGATGGACGAGGTCTATCTAACGAGACAGTCGCTCTGGATATGGAGGTGGGGATCTTTGTAAGTGGCAAACAGTGGGTATGGCACTGAGATGGTACGGTGATGAGGCCCAGTGGGTAAGTAGCATGGCACCGAAATAAAAAAAAATGGTGACAAGAGAGTGGTGAAAACAACAGTACTTCTACATGCATTATCAGTGCACAAGATCTCATGTTTCCTTACTGGGATTATTATTTAAATATTAACATCAGATCTTGGGTATTTTATACACAAACAATCCAAATTCATGCACATTCAAACAAGAAAAAGATTAAATGCTTGTGTTACATCAAAATGCAGAAATGAATCAAGAATAGAGAAGGACTGTTCACCATGCTCATGCAGCAGTAACAAGTTACAGTGCATGGTAATAGATGTATTAGAGGACACTTACAGTGTGCTGTAATGACATGACATTTAAGAAATGCAGAAACGGTGTTATTTTAGACACAATAACTGTCATTAACATGGTGGAGGAGTAAAATGGAGTCATGACCACAGGCGCTGGAGAAATGTCACAAGGTGATACAACACCCACTCAGTAAAATAAACACTCTAAACATATCTGCTTGCGCAAAAGCCCATTAAACATGGCAACAATAGGAACGTTTTACAAAAAAACAACTAAATGAAACCTACATTGGTATTTTTTTTCATAAAGTGAAAAAAAAATGAAAGTGGCATGAATATAGCAATGAAACACGTTTTTTGTGCAGGGATCAGTGCTTAGATAGACTGACGTAAGGTGTTATTCTAAACAAACGATTAAGTCACTCTGTGAAAAGAGAAAACATTCAAACTTCAAGTCTTAATTCTATTTGCTCTATTTGTTAAAGTGGCATTTATTGTCCCAGTGATTGCACAAAATAGGCATTTATCACTTTCCTCATGATAACTTTACAATTTTTCACACCAAAGAGCCTGACCTGAGACAGAGAGGGCAGATCTAAGTTTCCACTGTTCTACACTAGATTTTGTGTTTTAAGCTCCCTCTTCCCTGCCTTTACTTTGTCGCTCTGTGGTTGTATTTGGTGATTTATTTGCCAGTAACGCTTTAATTTGGCATTTATATGATTATCTTTTCGTTCCAGGAGTCATGCTATTGTTGGGTTGGTTACAAGCAGCCAACTACTGTGGCTAAAAACTAAAGTCAAACCAGAAGTGGAACAACCGCAATTCCTAGAATGACCACTTGAGGGTGGCTATAAAAGCGACATAAAAAAAACTTTACAGCAGTTTCGTACAAAAAAACAGCTATAGTCTCTAAAAGTAAGCTTATTTCCGTATTTGTGACAATTGAACTGTGACACATTTGATATATTTCACTCGGTTTTACTCAGTTTATGTCAAAGCTTAATAAAGTGTGTTGCCATTTCATGAGACTGGTCGGTGTGTCTAGGCGTCCCATTTTTTGAATTAGTTGGGAGTTAGCCAGAGCCAACACCCTGAGCTTCAGAACTGTTCTTGAGGAATCCTACAAGTGGTGACAAGGAGGCTTTGTCCGTCTTCATATACTGTACATGTATTGTCCATTATTGGTTGAGTAAACTCACCGATGCTCTGTCACGAGACTGTCTGGCGACGCTGAGAGGCTGACGACCGTCTGGTAGGGCTTCTGAAGGACAAGGACAAGAGAATACATGTGTTAGCCTTCATACAGTCAAGGACAAGAAGTGAGAGCCTTTTAAATGTCCTACTTTGGAGGATTATCATCATATAGACACACACACACACACACACACACACACACACACACACACACACACACACACACAGTATATCCTTGCGGGGATATGTGGTTCTCATTATAGAACTATAAAAATATAGACTTCCAACTTTGTATACCAAAATCTGGCACAGTACGCTATATGACAAATCAAATGTTCTATGGGAGCTGGATGTTTCACCCATGAGAGCTCTGTTCAGTGAAGATTTGGCAAGATATCACACAGAATGGGGGGATTTTGTATTATGTAAGGCAACCCTGGGAAATAATCTAATTGGGGCAATGCAGCAGTATAGCAGGCTTTCATCACCAGTGGCACAGAATCCAGTCTGTCAGGGGAAAATGAAGTGCACACCGCCTCTGGGACTGAGCAGCATTGCAGGGTCTTTATGTGGCCATAGAACAAAACCTTGGACTACTAGTTGCTAGGCAACCATAGGCTGGAAAAAAGCTTAAGAGGAAAATGTAATTTTTAAAAAGGTCAGACAGGTCAAGAAGGTTTCAAGGTTTTTCAGAGGAAAAAAAAACTTGCTTGAGGTTACTGGAGAAAGCTTTAAAACGTTCTGGAAAATTATGCAAAAGATTAGTATGCACATGTGACAAATCAACAGAACGGCAATAACTCACAAAGCACGTAAGAATTAGTTAGAAATGGCATTGGCAGTTAATGATGCCATTAAAGAGTTAAATACTGTAGTGATGTAGAAATGGATTATCACAAACACATATGTCTCTGCACACATAGAAACATTTTCAAATCATACATCAGTGAAAGTGTGCGTGTCAGTTTTGTCGTAACTCACTCTTTATGGGTCAAACAAAAAAAAAAAGACACAACACAAAGAAAAGATAAAAGAAGCCAAAAGAAACATCTATGACAATGTCAGTGTTTATTATGGTCAAATACAAAGACACCCACATGACAGGAGAAAACAAAGAACTGCGACCAGTAACACAAAATGCGCCAAAATCAAATGAAAGCTGACAGTGGAGGTAAGCTGACACTGGAAGCTGGTATTCTGGTGACTCTTTGTTTGCAGAAAGCACCAGCTGGCAATGTGTCACCTGTGGGTCTCCTCCTGGGGCAGGAGTGGTGCTGAGTGGGACGGGTCTGGCGGACTGCTGGTTTCATCCCACTCCTCTTGGACGGGGATTGAGTCTGGTTTTCCATTTTCTTGGTGAGCTCAGTCTTCTTTATCACAGCTTTATTATGGAAAAACAGAGCCAAATGACAAAGACAGAGGGATACAACAATAAGCAGAAACAGATCTATGTTGAACCATATGGAAATATAATGTTGCAGGATAGAAACCGAAAACTAGAAACCCTTTTCAGCTATTGTAAATGTTATAACAGCTAAGGCAAAGAAATTACTCTATATCAGATATATGACCTATACAGTATTTATGATTAACTACTGCCTCAGTCGTGAATATAGTTTAACAATAAGATGGAACCTTTTTTCTTCTTGACTTCCTCTCTGGGGATGTAGACAGGTTCTTTGCGAGCAGGTTTGCGCTCTGGAGTGGAGATGCGGCCTTTAGTCCGTCCCCCCTTGGTCTTGGGTTTAACAGGCCTTTCTTGTTTCTCCATCTTCCGCTGTTGTGTCTGCTTGTGCTGGACCTCAGCAGGCTTTTTGACTGGAGTAAGCACCTTGGGCAAAGGCTCAATCTGCTCTGTTACCATACTCTTATCGTCGTCTGCAGTGTGGCAAAACATAGGGGTTAAAACACAAGACAGTAGTCACTTTGTGTATTTGAAGAGGGAAGAAAGAAGAAAAATTAGGTAAGAAAAATGGAGATCTCACCTTGTGTGTCGACCCAGGAGCTGTCCAGGATGGAGTCATCCATTGTGGTTTCATCTCGATCATAGCTTTCTGTTGGTTCTTCTGTTTCTATGGTCTGAGCCTCCCTCTCAGGGGAGGCAGGAGTTTCGGGAACATCGCCGACCTCCTCTAGACTGGCAGCCTCCATGTCTGCTTCCTGTGCCAACTCCACAGACTCCTCCTCTTCCTCTTCCTCCTCCTCTTCTTCTTTCTGTTCAGTGACACAAATGGCTTCAGCCTCCGGTGGGGCCGAGAAGCGAACGCTGTGCCCCGGTTCATCGGCTTCGTCGATGGTTTGGACCACAGTGATGAAATCATCTTCGACGGTCACCACTGATTCGATGGCAGCACGAGTCTCTGGTATCTCCTTCGTCTCTTCACTCCCTGCTTTCTCTAACATACCTTCCTCATCTTTCTCTTTCAACTGTTCAGCTTCTTTCTCAGCAGGCTTCATGGCTGCTTCCACTTCAGGCTTGTCTGCAACCTTTTTATCCACCTCAGCCACTTGCTCATGCTCTTCTTTTTCTTTCAGTTGCCTCTCTAGCTTTTCTTTCTCTTCCCTATCTTTTATTTCTTTCTCAGTTTGTTCTTTTTCTTCCTTCTCTCTCAACTCTTGCTCTATTCTTTCTTTTTCCTCCCTTTCTTTCCTTTCTCTCTCCTCTTGCTCCTTCTTCTCCCTCTCTTCTCTTTCTTTCCTCTCTCTCTCTTTTTTCTCCTTCTTTTCCCTCTCTTCTTTTTCCTTCATCTCCATCTCTTCTCGTTCCTTTCTCTCCTGGTCTTCTTTCTCTTTCCTCTCTCTTTCCTCTTTTTCTTCCTTTTCTTTCAGCTCCCTCTCCTCTTTTTCTTTCTTTTCTTTCAGCTCCCTCTCCTCGTTCTCTTTCTTCTCTTTCAGCTCCCTCTCCTCTTTCTCTTTCTTCTCTTTCAGCTCCCTCTCCTCGTTCTCTTTCTTCTCTTTCAGCTCCCGCTCCTCTTTCTCCTTCTTTTCTTTCAGCTCCCTCTCCTCTTTCTCTTTCTTTTCTTTCTCCAATCTCTCTCTCATCTCCTGCTCTTTCAGTTCTTTCTCCTGTCTTTCTTTTTCTTCCCTCAGTGTCCTCTCTGCCTCCTCTTTCTCTCTCCTTTCCTGCTCTTCTTTCTCTTTACTCTCCTTTTCTTTCCTTTCTGCCTCTTCCTTGATGTTCCTCTCTTCCTCTTCTTTCAGTTTCTTCTCAGCTGCTTCCTTCTCTTGCTCTTCCTTCATTTTTCTTCCTGACTCCTCTTTCTCCTCTTTGTTGACCCCCAACACTGGTGAAACTGATCTTTTTGGGGAACCATAAGCTTCTCGTTGTTTAAGTTTGGATGGTGAGAGTACCGGAGAGAGCAGCTTGTCATCATCGATGTTGCTTTCCACGGATGAAGCAGGTGACGTTTTGACAGGTCTGGCTATTCGGTCTTTGGCCACACCCGTCAGCTGGTACACATCTTCAGCGTCTACCTCCTCATAGGCTTCCTGGTGTACCAGCTTCACCTTCTCCCGGAGCTCCTGAAGTTCTCGTTCCTCCTCCAGACTGAGAGGCCTGTCCTCCATTTCCAGTTTCCTAATTTGCCTCTCGTAGTCCGCTATCTCGGTTTCTGACGCCGAGCCTTCACCACTGGCTTGCCGTTCAGTCTCACTGCCTGACCTCCCACCTTCTTCTAGAGTCACAGTGACTGTTGGTGTAACAAAGGACTCGATTGGCTGAGTAAGAGGTGGCTCGCTTACAGATTTAATCAGTTGATCATCTACAATGTCTTTGCTTTTTTCCTCAGCTGAATCTTTTCTCTCTTCTTGCCCCTGGGCTTTCTCTACAACTACTTCACCAACTTCTGATGGCTGGCTCTTGTCTTCCACAGAAGTATCTCTTACTGCTAATTTCCTTGCCTGCTCAGCCACTTTCTCCTCCAGGAAAGAGTGGGTGAAGGCTTGAGCAGAAGTGTCTGTGGGACTGAACACATCTGCAGGGGATGGCATGGGCCCTGAATATTCGCTGAACACACAATAGCCCATCTCCTCTAGCTGGCTCTCACTCTTTCTTGCCCCAGGACTCTGTTCCCCTGAAATCAGGCTAGCCATTGGGTCATCTGAGAAAGCAGGAACATCACCCTGAACTGACTTTCTGCGGATGATTTCTGGGTCAGTGGTTTCTGATGGCAGTCTGGAATGGGTACCAACCAGGTCCAGCATCTCAGGCAAGTCTTGTGCCATCACTGTGCCATTTTTATAGGTGCTCTTAGATGGCTGAGGCGATTCTGGAGACTCTGGTTCAGGACTGGATTTTGAAGGTGTTTCACTGGTCCTCGGAGGAGACGAGGAATCTGAAGTGACAGACGCAGCAGTCTCCAGGATCAGAGGAGGAAAAGATGGAGGCTTATCCACGGAGGGTGTAGTAACTGGAAGGTAGTCTGCAGACTCATCTAGACTTCCACTAGTATATGACATGATATCTGTGGCCAGTGGGGAGAAGTTCCTAGGTCTGCCCTGGCCGCTCTGATCCATTGCACCAATGGTGATGTTAAGTGAGTAACTCCTCTGCTCTAAGGCGAGCTTGCCCGGGGAAAGCCTGCATTCATTGCTCCTATCAGGAACTGTAAACATGCTATTGTCTTCTGCTGTACTTTTTTTAATTTCAGGTTTATCCTGAGCTTCAGCTAGTGTGCTATAGCTGATCTCCTGAGAACCGGTCTCAACTGTAGTCTTGTCTTCACCAGCCCTACTCAGTTCGTAATAACCCTCACCCTTACAGCGGGGACCTTCATCAACCTCTGTGGCTGATGTTTCAAAATACGCTGACATGCCAGATCTGTCGCTTGCGTCTCTTGCCGAATCTCCTTCTTGAACTTTTGTTCCCAATGAAGAGAAATCCGAGGGAGCACCAATGCTGCTGATCTCCACCACCTCCACCGATGGCTGTTTCTCTGACACTGTGATCGGCTCACCGTATGTAGGCTGAAGTGTGAGTGATTTGGAAGATTCTTTGGCTTGGATTTGAACATCTGGAGGTACAAAGGATGGCATATCCATGGTGGGGCTCTCAGGTACAACCCGTTCACCAGCGAAGAAGCCTTGGATCTGGGGCTCAAAAAACTCCTCTGGGCGTTTCTCCGATCCAATACTGTCTGGGCTCATGGACCCACTGTCTTGCTTCTCTGAGTCCATCTTCAAGGCTGAAAGAATATCTGTAAGTTTGCTGTTTTGATCACCACAGAAAAGTATTGCTTTGGCATGCCGTGAATTGGATATTTATTAAGCCAGGGACTGGGAAAGCTATCACAGGAACACGCAAAGCTTTCCTCTGAAACTTACAGCACAACGATACGGCCATCACTGAAGAAGTACGGCGAGATTATGGGGTCCACCAGGTCACAGATGGGTGAGAATATGGGATGGTGTGTGACGGAACCGGCATGAGGCAACTGTGATACTGATTCACGGGAAACAAGCAATAATCGATGGGTGGAATATCCATGCAACTCAAAGATCAGATACAAAATGAAACAGCATTTCTGTCATTCCATGTTTAGAGAATTTGTTGAGTGACCAAGATTCTTATAGTTTCATTACCATCGGATGGGGTGTTGACTTTTAAATATGATTCAGACTATTAGAACAAATGCAGAAATGTCTTGCTGGTGAATGACAGAAAAATGCCGTATGCTGTCACCTCATAAAGATGACAAAAATAAACCAAACAAAAATGAATGAATTTGAATGTTGCTGATAAAGTAATGCATTTGATGACATATGGTTCTACCAACACTACCGACCACACTGATCATGAGACAGCCAACACAACCCCCCTGCAAACTCTGCACTATGATAATAATATGAGTGATACAAGTTTAGTTAGTATGACTCATGGTTACAAAAAAGTGCGGAGTGCGGAGCACTGGCATACCAGCACCAAGCCAAGTGTAAACATAATGAGAAACCTGTAAGCTTGTAGCAGGTGACAAAAAAAGCACCATCACATTTGGCATCACTTCCATCATACCAATACGAAACGGCCGGCCCCGAAAACCACAGCAAGTAAAGAAAATACAAGCAAATATAACACGATAAAACCAGGTTAAGTGGCTCTTTTCACCAACAAGCCTGTGTTGCCTTGCAGCCGCAGCAGAGCGCAGGGAGGATTACTTGCCATTCCACTTGAATTATAATGCTTCCTTTTGACACATCTTGTGTTTGCATACAGTGGGCAATGCAGTAACATGCAGGCAGGGAGAGCAGAGGGCAGGACACACCTGTCTCAGGGCTCTCCTCACCCTCTGCTTCCTCCTCATCCTCCTCTCTGTCCAAAGAGCTTTCTGCTGCAGCACTAGCTGCCTCGGCCGGCTCCAGGTCTAGATCCTGGGCCTCGTCTATGGCCTCTGCCTGCTCTAAGGGCTCAGCCTGGGGGCTGTCCAGCTCGGGCTCTTCCCCACTCCACTGCTGCTCATCAAGAGCTGCATCGGACTCTGCTGCTTCTGCACTCTCCTCCTCCTCTTCCACCTCCTCCTCGTATTCAGCTGTAAGAGCCTCCATGGTCTCTTCTTCTCAAAAACAGGGTGAAAGGGGGACACATTAAGACTACAGGCAACACAGACTTGGGTTAATGTGAGAACACAACTTATGATGGGACACTTTCAGCTCTGGAAAAAAGAAGACCTAAAGTGTTTGTCTGTTCACACATATAGATACATTACACATACAGTAATCCAAGTGTGGGAAGTTCTATCATTCAGATGTTTCTACTGTGGGTGTTTGGTCTGCCCACTGTGTGAGCAAACTAATGCATTAAACCTCATAACTGTAAGTCTCCCACCAGTTTCTCAGTTAACTAATGTTGTACAGCTACGTTTTCTGTAAGTTGGTATTAAGCTTGGACTTAATAGATATAATAGATCAAATCAGATCACTTTTTTACTTTTTTTCTCATAAATGTTATTAATTATGCTATACTAGCGTAGACATGCTGCGGTGGAGTGAAGTATTGAAAGAAGTTACATGGTAACAGTAAGTTCAGAGTGAGGACATTGGTACACATGTAGCTCTTATCTGCTAATGAACATTTAATCTGATTTTGATGGACTAGGGCCATGTTTTCTATTTGTATAGCCTGCAGTGTGCAAACACACAGAGGTCATGGTTTCTGCCAGCAAATTTGGGCAAACAATAGTGAAAAAAACTATTCAGTATATTGAACAACTTCTTTAATATAAAATAGTATTAAAACTTATGAGCCAAAAACCATAGATGTGTTGAAGCTGAGGACTTTCGTTAAAGCAATAATGGAGACAAAAGAGAAAAATGATCTCCAAGTTTGGGCGGGTACAATACTAGCATGGAAAATGGCTTGCTAGTCAGTAGTTTGAGAAAAAGCTGAAAAGAATGAACAAAATTCATTCATCACTGATGTCAAGCTGTTATTTGTTATTTGCATCACTGTCAGCTAAATGGAGATTTGTGCATTATACATACAACATTAAATTAATTTAAGACGGTTGGAATACACATTTGTCAAGGAGGGAATTTTGAAAGGCGATTAGTTTTGTTTTGATCAGTTGATGAAAAGAACTGATGAATTGGCCTGTCTCTAGTTTCCAGACTTTTAGGAGGCTGGAGTAAGATGGATTTTCACCAGTCTCTTATGCTCAAGCAGCTGTAAAAGATGCAATAGACATTGCAAAATCTTAGTTAAAATGTCACACAGTAGTTATTAAGAAGTTAAAATATGAGATTTAGAACGTGTAACATTTTAAAATGCATTTAAGACCTTTAAATGCTGATGAGCCTAAATAACCCAACAGGTGGATGTTGATTTTGGTATTAATACAGGTGTGGGAAACCGGAGGCCCTGATTTTGGAACCATGGATGTGCGTTAATGTGTCTGAGCTGAAAGTCTTCCTTGTTACCACAGTGAGAGTAGGTACGGATGGGTGTAGAGGGTTGGACGTAGTACATTATGGTTAAATAAATTAGGAGTAGTCTGGAGGAATGAACCAAAAATATAAAAATATAGCTCTAGGAGATGATTGGTACAGAGAGGCTTTTATGTTTAGAGGTCATGTCACTGAGATATTTATGAAAGCCATGAACCTTAAGTCATGTCCCAAAAGTCAGCCTTGTGGGTCATGTTGTCTTACTGATGAAAATGTCCACTGAGTGAATCACAATAAAATGTTGTCATATTTTACAGACATCGCTGCTGTGTGTTGGAGCTAACAGCATGGCAACCACAGGTAGCAATGGCTTTTAGTAAAATAATAATAAAAGAAAAAGAATTATGACGGTTAAATAAATATGTTGTCAGATAGACTCAGCGAACACACGCCACAAGGACACACAAACGCACACGGAGACAGACGAAGAGACGAACTGACGGACGGAGAGACGGAAGAACGAAAGGAGGGAGGTATGGAGGGAGGTATGGAGGGAGGAGGTCAAATCACAGAAGGAGAGGAAGGAAAGAGAGAGGATATGGGGGGGGGGAATGGCAAAGAGGAACCATGCGTGGTTCACCTTCAATCTGTCTAAAGGCCACGGCCTGCCCTGTGGGGCGAGAGCCCGAGTGCGTCCACTCTGGGCTGAACAATGGGTGCTCATAGTACTCCTCGTCGGAGTGGTAGGGGTCGTCCTCAGGCACGGAAACTGAGATGGAGGGGGCGAGGAACTTGCACCTCTCCCGAGAATTTTGGAAGCGGCGGAGAGGCCCCGCCTCCTCCTCATCCCCTACATCTACAAACAAGACAGACACAAGGAGAAGAACTGCAGGGAAATCTGGACACACAGACTGAAAGAGAGAATGTGAAAGATAAAGGAAAGAAAGAAGAAGAAAAATGGAGACCAAACCAAAGAATGTCCATCTTAGAAACAATTTAACATACAATGTAATACTGAGGCTTAAAAGCTACATTTTTGTGTTT
>JASGAT010354877.1:0-19298 GCA_030220025.1 Chelon auratus | reverse complement strand
GTTCCACAACACTAACTACAGTGTGTTTATTTGCATTAATTTTTTTTCACTTTGAATTTTTTGGTTCTTATAAATGTAACTTGTTATTGATTCACCATCACTGGCGGCCAATAGAACATAGGAAGCATCCAGTTAATTAGTAGTTACAGCCCAAAAAAGAAAGTGATTGACACCGGGGACCAACACTGGGACCACTGGTGTGGCCTCTCTTTGCTAATAGGTGGTTTAAGAAGAAAAACTGACTCTGGGACTGCAGACTGTAGGCATACATTATAGTAGGGTCTCACCAGCAGGACAGGCAAACGTAGCAATGGCCTCATGAAAAAATAGGTGGCTACAACAACCATAATCCACCTTAAACCTATGATGCCACTGGTTTATAAGCATGTATTGTATTCATGATTTTCCCCAGCAAAATGGATAAAAAGTTTGTATGGTAGTGTTAAGCCATTTTATTTTTTGCTATTTCCACTGGAATAACTCTCTCTTAACTTATTTAGTTTTGGCTGAGCTCATCAGTTGGAAATGTTGAACACTCGATTGAATATACTAAACTACTATATTCTCACCCATCTGTGACTACTAACTATGTTCTTTCCCACATAAAACCTTAAGTTAATTCTTTAAGATGGACATTTTTTGCGGTGAAACCTCGAGAAGACAAGGTTTAAAATAGATGACAAAAATAGAAAAGAGTCACCAGAGAGGGGGATGTAGGAAGAAGACAAAACTAGTTTGGGAGCAAGAGAGACGTAACGCACACAGGACAGTGACAAGGGGACAATGACAAGTAACTCAAAGGTAACAAAGCTTCGGGGGCCAGCCATCCTCTAGGACCAACAGAGCAATCAGTATAGTGTATCATTTCAGAAATATATCTGCTTCACGTACACATGGTTAAACCTAAAGAAAAGACACACAACATTAAAAGGCAACAGTCACAATGACAGTTACGAAATAAATTTAGCAGTAGTCGTACCAAAATCAGTGATGTTTGTATGTTACACAAACAAACCTCTAGGTTTAATACAAATCCATAGATCCACTTAAAATGTATCTCAAAAAGGTCTTTGCCTGAATCGACTGAGCCTCCCTATGCAACAAGCCAAATAACAGTATATTTCTTTCCACTCTGTCTGTGCAAGAACACATAAGTTTTAAATACACTGTTCAACCAATCCTCTAAATAAAATGTAATAATCTACTATATTTGGAAAACTGAAAGGCCAGGAATAAACTATACTGCATACTCAAAAAAAATCTAAATGAGGTATTTTCAGATATTTATGAGAACATATAATCTGCCAACATCAGAAGCTAACACATACAAGAACACTTTGCATCTGCATTATTTGTACAATTCAAAAAACCTTTATTATATCAGCTAATTAAATCCTGTCTTACTTTTATTAAGCAGTAAACTTTAGTCTTAGTTAACCTTCGACTTCGCTCTGTGTAGTGTTCATAGAGCCTGAAACCCTGATCTGTAACCACAGCCGAACACATACGAAAACAGACAGCGGACAATGACCAGAAAACACAACACCATGATTAAACATGCAAAACTGAAGACACAACGGAGCTAAAATGACAAACAACAAAAAGTTGTAGGGGTACCTAAATTGGCTGTCATATTAGTGTGTGGAAAGACAGCGTGGAGGTTAGAAAGGGGAATGAAAGAAGAGGATGACAAAAAGAGTGCACTTGGTCATGCACGCAAGTGGCGATGGAGACACTGAATGTGTCCGATTCAGGCAAAAAATGAGGGTGAGTATTTCAGGAGAAATGGATGACAGAAAAAGGGAGAACATGTTCCTGCTTTTAGCAAATGTGTTAGGTGAAGGTTTTTTGAATGCGTATCAATGTGAGCCCTTTAGGCAGGGCGTGTCTTGAGGGGGCTAGGGGGATACTCCCAGTGTGAGCACAAACCAGCACCCCAATGTGCTGGTGATCACTGAACTCAAGAGGCTATAGTCAAGGAAAAGAAGGAAACTACACCGGTTAGAGACACACTCATGTACTTATAATCTTGGCCTACCTTGTTCCAGGGGACCAAAGTGCTCTGCAGCTGGGGAGGGGNAGAAGTGAGGAAGACGAGGAAAGAGTATAATCATAAAAATCCCATTCTAGAAATGGCTTTAAGCATCGACTGCCATTCTTTGATATGAAAGTGTGAGCTGCACACAACACTCAAAAATGGAAATGCAATAACAAGACACGAAGATAAATGGAAACAGCTCAGCCTTCAAAAGGTTTTTAATGCTCTTTTTACTTATGTTTGCTCTAATATGTTCCAGTGCTGCTCACTGTGACAGCTGATCACTGTTCACAGTTTACCTCGACCCCGGCAGCTCTACTGTATGTTTTGAGTCTAGGTTCACATTCTCTGTCTTACTGGATGTGCAATCACCGGGAATGATTGGCTTCTATAGTGTGACTAACATCTGAACATCAGATCAGGATGCAAAAAAATATTTAAAAAATTGTGTACACAAGTGATGCATTTGATGGATTGTTTCAGGTTTTGGTTACACAGGAAGTACTTGTCTTGTGTATTGTAGGCTTTAGTGTTTTAGTGATTGGTTGCTGTAGTTTCCTGTAAATGCTTAAGCATGAGCAGGTTAGCTGAACTGATGACACTAAAGTTGCTTGTACTGATTTAACTAGCAGCTGACTGAAACACTGGTGAACTTTACCTCTCCCTGTGACAGTTTTATTCGTAACTCATACTGTGCGGCACTAGTACACGTGTGTTGATGTGTGTGTCTGACCTGACGGCAGCCTCTGAGTCTCCTGTTCTCCCTTCAGCACCGCCACCGCTTCTGCCGTCACTTCCTGCACGATCCGCGCTGACACTTGCTCTGATCATAAAGAGTCACACAGACACACATGGTCAATATTATTCTGGAAAATACAGAAAAGGACTGACTTAAAACAAGCTAATTTAAGGCTTGTGTAGACCAATAAACTGGCTCAGGTACATATAGACAGAAAATCTCTCCAAATCTCTCCAAATTACAGCCTAACACCACAACATTTTACTCTGTTTTCTGATGTCACATGTCACTCAGAATGTGAGATGAAAGGCCGTGTGTGGGGACTGAAACTGTTTCCATGACTGCAGAGATACTAGGGTTGCTGGTGAAGGTTGGTAGTGTCACCATGGAAACCCACTACCTATAAAAATGTGCAGACCGAAAATAAAAATTTCAAGTAAGTTTCAGACATAAGTGAATTTCCAGCGACTACAGCTGCAAATTGTGCTCCAAACAAATAGAACACATTTGAATTCACACATACAAATAAAAACATCAAGTCTGATTCGAATCCAGTCATGGCACTTCAGAGGAGTGAAGCAAGACTGAGTGACTGAGTTTTGGCTCTGTTTGATAGTGACAGCTGAGATACAGATGGGAAAGGCTAAGATAAGAGTCAGGGAATAACATGCAGCAATGGTATATGGCGTCAAACAATGGAAGATGTAGTAACCAGATGTAGGCATCTATATGTATAATGGACTATGAACCATGAACATTTTTTTCCCCTGGTTGCAAGTAGCCCACATTCCTAAAATCTGGTACATATTCTAGTCTTTTGCAAGAAAAAAATGATTTTAACTCTTCTTGACAATGCTGATCCAAACAGGGACAGTTTACTACTGTGACCAAAAATGCATTTTAGTTTATATTTGTCTGACATTCAGCATGTGTGAATCTGTTTTCATATTGCCTGGCGTGTAGAGGACTGCAGAGTCCTAATCAAAACCTTCATTTGCATAGTAACAGTGGTTATGTAGGATTGGGTGGCTGCTGCTGTTTTAGGACCCTTTTCTATCCAGCATCACCCACACAGCAACGCAAACATGCTGGCAGCTACATACGCAAGAAGACACAGACACACACACACACACACACACACACACACACACACACACACACACATATATACACACATCTTCCGGGAACACTTAACACAGCCCACTCACCAACTCAAAGCAGCCATTTCCCGTTTTCAACAGCAAAGTGCAATAAATGTGTGCCACCTATTCAGTGCTTCCAGGCAAAATCCTTTCTTCTGACGCTGAAAAACAGATGAGAGGCGTCCACGCCAAACCCACGCAGTGGCTGCAAACAATGGCCCCTGAAGCTTCGACCTGGGGTAAAATAACCCTGCTGATTTAAGGGTACGTTCAAGAGCGACACTAGGAGCACTGGATTGGCTGTGAAATCGTGGACTTTTAGTTTTATCAGCGAATCTACAGAAATGCTCAGCTCATTCACAAATCAGGGGAAACCCCCCCCCCCCATCGCCCAAAAAAATATGACCTTGTCACATCCATAAAGTCAGCTGGCAGGCAGGAAAACTAGACTCGGTTCAGCTGTCTCAGCTTTTTTCTGACAAAGTGATGTCAAGTGACACAGCAGCATCCCTGCCACTGCTTTTGACAGCAGAATAAACCACATCCACAAATAGCTGGTTTGATTTACTGCACATCTTTATCTGCATCAGCAATCAAAAGTAACAGCATATACTACAGTACATACACAAGGGCGCCATGCTCTCTTAGTCTAGTAAAAGTGTGCATTACCTGTATGGCTGGCAGGTTGAGGCTCAGGGTGCTCCCGCTATGAGCAGAGACTACGACTGGAAGCCCAGAGTCAAGGCACAGCACAACCAGACTGCCACACACACACACACACACACACACACGCGGCAGGACTGAGAGGGCACAGAGAGAGCAGGAGCGATGTTTGGTAGAATACCAGCAGGCAACCAAAATGTGTAAAGCAAGTGGTCGCCGTAGCAACCGTCTGGCAGGCCACTGACTTGTGTCTGTATGCAGTTCAGATGAGAGCGAAATGTCCCAGCTGCTTCAGCCCATCTCCTGGAAATGACGACTGTGATGTCTTTCTGATACACGATGTAAGTCTGTATCACTCCTAAATATTTCCCATTCACTTTTCAATTCCTATTCATATTTTATGTTTTGAAAATTAAATAACACTTACTGGACGGTGTCTGTGATTCAGTCAACAGTCTATGAGTCAATGTCACGTGGCTGAAGTAGCTGCCACATGCCACTCCGTGTGGGCTTTAGTTACGTGATCCACAAGAGGGAAATGACATATTTTACAGTGTATGTTTAGTCTATTCTATGGAATTAGTCAAGCCACTCTACACACAGACAAATATATCTGATGGCTAAGATTTTCCAAACGAATTAACATGTGACAGTCATCAGTGCGGGAGTCGCCGTTAACTGCATCGATTTCAGACATCTTGTCATAAGAGCGGTCCAAGAGAGTGTCTTTCACATCCACAGAGAAGACGCTTGGAATGAGGAATTGATGCATCATCACCTTCCAGTGACCTGGAGTATTGAAGTGAGGTGGAGTATTTCTTGACACTTTGCCTTGTGTCACCTGAATGACATAGACGGCAGTCAGTACAATATTCCTAATAAAACACCAGAGCTTCCTTGGTTTATCCAAGCCATCCACTTCCTATAGTCTCAACGACTCCTTGCGTTCTCTGTTTCTCCCTCTCTCCATCTCTTTCCCTTGACCATTTCTGCCATGGCTGACTGGCTTTCTCAACTTCTTCACAAAGGAAAGTCAAGAGGGCAATTTCGTGCTTCAGCAGCTCTCGTTGTGTCTGAAGAGCTTTTCGCGGGGAGAGAAGACTCTCCGAGTGCCAGCCTCAGCCCTTCTGCCACCCATCCTGCCTCACTTATCCCCCACACTGCCCTGCTCTGGAGCTCTGGAGCAATGCTAACGTGTGCTGACACAATGCTCTGCAGACATGCACGGCTTTGGTTGCACAGCTGCGCAGAGAATGTGTGTTATGCAGATGGTTAAAGAAATATATTGATATACTGTTGCTTTTTAATATTACTGATTGATGCTTTGAAAAAAGTGAAGTTGGTAACTTTCAGTTCATTTACACTATTTTAAGGACCATTATTAAGGCCATTATTTTAAAAAAGTGTCAGCTTCTACTCATTATGGTGATATTTTTGAACATCTGATTTTAGATTTATATCATATTGAAGTCATTTTCATTCACCATGAGGACCATGATAAATAGCTGAAAAGTCTACCCAACTTAAAAAATAGTGATTTTTAAGTTCTGTATCTTTGTTACAGTTTTCTGTTTTAGATGAAATTCAAGTGAGAGAAAATATTACTTTTGCAAGACAGTGCTGTCCTTATCCTACAACATTTTTGATTGAGTGGAAGCGAAACAATGCAGAGGAGCGGTTTGGTCTCCAAGACTGGTTTACTACCAATAGTGATATGATGGGGAATTCCAAATATTGCTATAACTACATATGGCAAAGCTTAATTACAGGACAGTATCAGGCTAGAAACTATATCTAAAAGACTAAATTTGTCATAATTAACTTGGTGAAAGCTGAACATGGTGACAGGAAAGCTTTCACACTTTGAGAGTATGTACGGGCCAATTCCAATCATGAGCAACTGAAAATGAACAAGCTTGGAAATATTCAGTGCCAAATTAGTGTGCGAGTCAAACATACAGAGGTAAACTTGGCAAATTTCTTGGACTGAAAAGCCTTTAATCCGAAGTAAAAATTCATAAAGTATGAAAGAAGATTAAGGCTGAAATGATGTTTTGTTTAGGAGACGTATGATTTGTATTTTACTGTTCCCTGCCACAGCAGAGCCTGCAAAGCTCTGACATTTACAGGTGAGAGAGAGAAGTGTTTTCTACCCACACGTTATGTTTACTGATAAAATTGGTCACAGTAAGCCAGCAGAAAGGAATTACATGAGAGGGAAGGATGGAAAAACACTGCTCCGGACGCAAAAACACTGCCTTCTCTAGATTGACTCTATCAACTTATAGTATGTGAAATGAGATCAGTTGCTACTGAGTAGTAACACTTTCACACTTTCCAGTCAATCTTTTGACATTGTGACATTGTGGTTAGGTTAATTGGTGATTCTAAATTGGCCGTAGGTGTGAGTGTGAGTGTGAATGGTTGTCTGTCTCTCTGTGTTAGCCCTGCGATAGACTGGTGACCTGTCCGGCCCTTCACAGAACAAACGGTTACAGAAGAATGAATGAATGCGCACACACACACACACACACACACACACACACACACATATATATATATATACAATATATATATATAACAAGTAATACCTGAACAATAGTTGTTGATTCCATACTTTCTACCGCCTGATCTGAGCACTGAAACTAATTAGAAATATGATTTAAATGCAGCAATGTGACTCAAAGCAAACAATGAAATGTTCCTAGAAGCAGATGTATTCATCTCACAATTATCTTCACTATTGTTCCCTTTCAAACTAAAGATGTTCATTAAAGGCATAAAGAAACGGTCAAATGGCAGCAGGCAGCGACACTCAAAAATACCATTATCACCATTAAAAACTAGTATGAGTAAAGCCCCAATAATGGGGAGATGGGAGGTTAATTAGGCTCTTGTCATTGCACGCTAAATGGCCTTGTCTGTGGCAAGCTATAGCCAAAAAGAACAAAAGCCACTGCAAAGCAAAATGTAGGGGAACTGTTGCCATGGTTACACCATTTGGTATGTTATCGGCCCTGTCTCCAGGGTGCGAGTGAGGGTGGGGAGGGGATGGAGGGGATAGGGAGACAGATTTTATGTGTTAATTATAGCATTGTTAATAACAGTATGTGATGCTAGAGAGGACTGAGAGTTCTGCAAAAGCACACAATAAGAACCAAGACGCACCGGCATAAATACACGCACCAGCACATCACCATCCGGCACACAAACCATAAGAAACCACGTCCCACACTACCACACAAACATGTACACACATGCACACACATCACTGTCAAAAGCCATTTAAAAAGCCTTGCATGTACAAACACAGCGCGGGAAGCACAACACGCACAAGCACACACACAAATCCAAACTGCACTGAGTGAAAGAGCAAAACATACTCTTGTATGGAGTCTCCTCTCTGTTAAAAAAAAAAACTGCTGCTCTTATTTGCCATGACTGACACAAGACACTTCTGCAGAGAGAAGTACGTTTGACAAAGCACCTGAGTCAGCACATCTAAACACGAAATTACACGCAAACTGGATTTTAATGACCAAAAGGAACTGAACCATTATTCTTGCTTGTATTTGCACCTTATCTGTCAAAAAGTGGTCTCACTGAAGTGCATCTCAGCAGGGTGTCTGATGTGGTTCTTCACATATTGTCACTTATCTCATATCCTCTAATGTCAACTATTGACTAACCCTGAAGCTACTGCCATTTCTCCAGTTATGGTAATTGCTTTTCTCCTGCAAAGAGTTCCCTTAATATGCCTGTGCAATGGAATCACATCTTGATATTTGTAATTGATCTATCAGTAAAAGTAAACAGATGCCGGATGACAAGTAAAACTGAAAAATTACAAGGACCGATTACCTGCAGTTATAGCATGAGCTCCTGTTAGCTCCCCATTGAAGCCGTTCTCCCTCGCAGAGTAGGGGGCTGTGGCCATGTGGGCCCCGCTTGGCTGACAGGTCCTGTAGCCCGAGGAAGAGTAGCCATTGGCTCCGTGGGTGCCACCAGGCTCCTGCCCTCCTGACGGGTCCCACTGGGGGGCGCCGTCTTCTGGCTGTCGACTATCCGCCATGGTGGTGCAAGCTAGCAGCCGGGGAGGATGGGCGAGGGATGGGGTCTCTCCTTCTGGGTGAGAGTCAGGAAGAGATGACGGGGAGAAGAGAAGACGAGGCGGGTTCAAAATTCAGCATGTCTGTGTTATTAACCGCAGCGGTTAGCAATGTTGCATAAAGGAGCGTGAACAGCGTGCAGACCAGAGGAGGCTCTGGGACACACTGAATTCAGTCACATTGACAAATATCTTTTTGTCGGTCATAATCCCTGCCGCAGCTCCACTGAGCTTCACTGTCAACAGTTCTGATAGTGCAGCTGTGCTTGTGTCAGTTTGTGTGTAGGCGGTCGTGTGAAATACTGTCCTTGGATGTTGGCGGGCAGATGACAACTGGATGAAACCCTATTGATTTGTGTGCTCGTGTGTGTGTGTGTGTGTGTGTAATGACTCATATAGCCAGCGGCTCAAGTGGAAATCACAAAAGGCTGAAAATGAACAGAGCAGACCTTGGATTTCTGTGACTCATGAAGGGTTGAGGGGATTTACGGTGGGCTCTGATCAATCTGATGAGGTCTGGTTCAATATTAGACAAATGGGTTGACAGTGTTAGATAGTGTCTGTCTACTATTACATATGTGAAAATCACATGGCAAATATTTCAGAAACAAAGTGGACATGTATAAACCCTTGGAATTGAAAAAGGAGAGAACGCACATTACTTGTGTTGCCCAGCACAGTACAAACACTGCAGGGTTAACAAAATGAAGTCCCACGCCGAGTGCAGGTGACTGATCAGAACCACGGGAGGAAAATATAGATCAGCCATATAATTGCTTAAGGCAGGGACAGACACAATGATCTCTTGCAGAATACTGGGCAGACGGTAGGGGAGATGAGGGGATGAATGGGTTGGATGTTGTGTGAGATGAATGAAAAATGTCGTGTCTGCAAAGTCCTTAAGACCTGAGATATTTTCTTATGACCCCCATGTTATGTGATGCTTTAATTCACCATTAACAGTGCTTGCAATTCTACTTTAGAATTAAACGTATTATTCATTTACTAGCGATAATAGTGAGAGCATTTGTTGTTTTTGTCCATGACCAAGCTGTCAGCATTTTTAACCCCTGCACTTGAAGCATTACATTTCTGTGTTGTCCAACCGGCCCCTTCTTGTAAATGGTAATGCCCGCATTTCTTAAGATTGGGCACAAATGTCCACTTGGACTTAATTGTAAAGTGGTTAGACTTTCATTTTCAATGGTTAACGGTCAAAAGTCACTGTGGCCTCACAAAAATCCAGCCATAACTCAACTCATGAATCCTCAAAGAATAACTGGTTAGAACTGATCACTCAAAAGTCACTGTGGCTTTATAAAACAAGTTTTTGACCACTGATCAGCAAATCATACTGGAATCAACTTGACTTGAATGGACAGTTAGTTAACTAGACATCCAGATATGCCTGGTAACATGCTGGTACTTCTCACTTCTCACAACAAACCCATGGTGGACTGAGTCAAGGTTCATGACCATCCATCCTATCTATTTAACACTTGACAGGTCCATTGCCTGGGTCCCAACTAAGTTCAAATATCGAGTGTGAAGTCTTCCGGATGAGAGGTCGGCATATTTTGGCTGAACACTGTTTTCTGTCACAATGTGTCATCGTCCTCAGCCTCTTCAATTGCCTCAAATAAAGTCGAAATTGACCATTTGCAAGCCAGCGTGTTTTTATCGAGCAGTGCACTTGTCCATATACTGTAAGTGAAGCAGGGAGAGGAAAGAGGGGCCACAGAGAAGAAAGTGTCCAGGCAAAGGGGTCTGGATGGGACCCCAATAAAATAATACACTTAAAATTCATTAATTATTATGAAAATGTTCAACCCCTTACGTAGCCAACATAGACTTGGTTTAAAGAGGGCAGTATCACAGTGCCCATTTATTTCATTAATAATCATTAACAATGATTGAAAAATAGATATGTACAATAATGGTCTTATGTCTTTTTTCCAGTTGAACTGCTACCAACACAACAATCTATCATCCCTCATCCAGACCTCTCGTAATACCACTGCCCGCGGAGGATTGTTGTGGAACCAGAAAGCTGTTTTTGCGCATGTTACAAACTTCCTCATACTTCTCACAACTGTAATTGTGACACGAGACTGAAATTATGTGAATGACAGGCATCTGAGAGGGCCTCTAAAATAACACTATTGATCTCTCTTTTGTGCTTCTCCTCTTCTAATGACACATACTTGTCAGTCACTTAGAGAATTTAGTCATGAATGCATCTATGTCCCCCACTCCACGACTGTGATGCTCGCACGCAGTTTCTGTACATAGAGATGTAGCTACATAGCTACCATAGTACAGAGCTTTCTAAAAATAAACACAACACAATGTCTGTGAAACAAACTAAGAAGGATTACAGGTCAAATCCAGGTCCAAATGTTAAACTATAACTTGTTTCTTATTATTATAAACCCCTGGAAAAGACTGAAACCGATGATCAATTTGATTCTGTTGCGCAAGTCACAACCTGACATCTAGAGCTCATCTATGGACAAGAAAATAAATAAATTGATAAATATGCAATCTTAACACTGCATTATTAAAAACTGGCACATTTATTAAGAAAATTTTAGTGAATTGTCTTCTGTCCTCCTAAGGCTCCTGGTGCTGTTTACGCCACCCCTGCAGTCCAAATCATAAATCTGTGCAGTTTTATGTGAAGAAGATTGATACAAGAAGAGTCCATATGAATGCATCCCCTTTTGCCCTGTGTTCACAATTTGCTTTGTATTTGTTAAGAAATGGCGTAAGTTTTTGTTCACGTCCGAGGTAAATGTCGATGTTCTGACAACCTCATCTTTCCATTTTTCTTTTGCATTTCTGACATTACCTGACTTGCTCGTTAGTTAGAAGACTAGATTCTTAGCCTTCTAGACGCCAACAGATCCTTAGGCAGAAACTACTACATTGCAGTGGACTGCACAACAAACTTTATTAACATTCTTTGTCTGGTTTCTTCCCCCTGAGCGGTCTGGTGATGTAAGCCCTGAGGGGCTAGAAGAGACAAATGGTAACAAAGTGTTATAAAAGAGAATAGAATATCATTTATCATCATTGCAGAACACAGGTTGTACAGTCCAGCGAGATGTCCTATGTCTGTGTGACAGATTTCCAAAAGCTATTAAAACACATAAATGACACTCACTGGGGCTCTATTTCTCTATTTATTTCTAATAAATATGAGCACTGCAGCCTCTTTTAAGTTTCTTTTGTCGATCAAATTGCTGATAATGTTTACGTCGGTTCTGATAGAAAGGTGTCAGAATGACTATTCCTGTCTTCCTCCTTGCCACTGCCATGAGGGTGTGCTTAGTCTGCAACACTGTTGGTAGTACTGTACATATCAAAGTAACAGCCACCTGAATGTCAGGACCCAGGTTTCCAATAAGAACATTACATCAAACAAGCTCTGTGGTAAGCTGAGTCTGTACTTGCCAGCGTGCACCCAATAAAAATGCGGACACACTTATGTTTAGCATGTGCATTGTTTACAGACAGCAGAGCCAATTCTTTGAGAGCGGAAAAACCAGTTTTGCAAGTACCCATTGGACATTTTGAAATTTTAAACCCCTCTACTTCTTTCTTTTCTGGCCCTTCCATATGAGCAAGATTCAGCTCAAGGTCCCCCCGTTGCCACCCTCGCCTTAATGCTCCATGATCTTAAAATGTCTTAAAATGGATAATTAAATTGAACGGAACTGATGCCATCAGAGGAAACATTCAAGCATGACAAAAGTTGTGACAATTCCTCCTGAGAGGAATTAAATTAGTCAGACTTTTGTCTAAATAAGTGAAATGTTGACTTTCTGTTGCGGTTAGAGGAAAATCAAGGTCATCATTCAGGTCAAATAAGAATCTTTCTTTGGTTTATTATATTTAAATCCTAATTTCATTACGGTGTTGTGAAGGAAAACGTAGTGGCATCCTAAATGATGAAAGGATTCAAAACCCTTTATAAGTTTGATCTAGATAAACAGGCCAACAAAACTGAGTCCTGTCATCCACAGAGCCAATAAAATGTTTCTGCCAAATTGTGATTTAGGGTTATTTTCCCTAGTTATTTTCCCCAGTGCTAAGCCAGCAATCATGCATCACATCGTTGTTTGTTCATTGTTTTTATGAATGCTTCGCTTGACAAGAAACTCACTTGTGTGAGGAATGTTTTCCATGTAAAAACTTCCAGTTAGTGGTCAGACAACATTCACAACATATTGTTGTTGAGGCCCTGGCAAAATGACATCGTATCTGTGACACTGGCTTTGATATTATCTCAGTCATGAGACTGTTGTCAACATCATTATGAATTTCCCCTTCAAGCTACAAAGAAAACTAAAGTAAAAGCAAAACCTTTTTGTTTTTTTTGGCTCGTGGCATGTGGCACAGTGCCCTTTAAAGTGTTCACTCAGTGTCAGGTGTTAATAAACTTGGACACAACCATGGACACTACCTACTTGTAGATATTTTATAGGTAATTACTATTGTACATAATGTATACCTTTTATTTGTATTTTTTAAACAACTATGTGAATCAATTAATCTTACGAAAACACAAAATACATTTGGAATGAGGAACATTTGGAAATGTACTGAAAACATTGTTTCCCTTATCTCACTGGCCCAAAAAACAGCAGCAAAGATTTCCTTGGACCGGAAAACTGCAATCAAGCTAAGAATATGCTCCTAACAACATCACAACAGATTTCCTAAGAACACATTCCACAAGACATGACTTACTTATATGCAAACCACTAGGTGACATAACTTTTTACCTGGTATAACCAGGCCAACTGAGCTGCAGCTTTTCAAGAATGGCAGATTTGGATTGCAAGATGCATTAACCTTCCGAACGTCCTCTGAGTCAAATGTGACCCGTCTTGAATGTTTCTATATCACATAATTTAATATAAACATGGTTTATTGCCCATGGATACCTAAAAGAAGAGTACAGCGTATAGTAATTAGCTGAGAAGAAGTTGGCTAAATGTATGTATGTATAACATACAATTTATTTTAGGCTTTATAAATAGTCAGACAGGCCGGGCAATTTTTGACCCGGGAGGACATAAGTTGCATGGTTGACATGAAGACAATACAAGGATTACAATATAAATGAATAAATTAATCACGTGACCAGTGTATAAGAGACATTATACCCTAAAGGCATCCACTATTAGGAATTCAATGACTCCGCAGAAGCAACCGTGGGCGTCTACTTATAGGCAGATATTGTTGTATGCCAGGATGTACTAATTATTTTTTGTTTAGCATTTTATAATTCTATGTTTTAATTAGTTGAATGGGGATCCCAAATGTGTCATAAGAAAAGACAAAAGGAATTAGTTTGAACGCATCTAAGTGTGTTATTGGAATGAGGAAACGTCTGTCTCAAGAACATTCTTTCCCTGTTTCAATGAACCACATACAACACGTAATGAGCAGCATGTTTGTCTGTTAAAAACCTTGTCATTAGCACAACACACAGGACAGGAGGTCAAGAGGTGCTGAGTATTTCCTATGAAGAAACAGATTTTCTGAGATTGCACATTTCATTGTGTCCAGACAAAGCGCGCAGATTTTTCAGTCACGCACTGTAACTAGCCGATGTAATCTTAAAAGGATATCTAGACTTCAAAAAGCAGATATATCAGTCTCTCTTGAACTGGTCTAAAATATAAAGTAAAGTTAAGGTTCGGGTAAAACAAAAATACTACTGCAACACCTTCATGTGACTACGCAGAAAACAAATCCTTCCAAACCAAAACTGTAGCATTAACAGTGACTGAGTTGTTCATGCTTACTACTTTGTAATATCATAAGTAAGAAGAACAGGTTAGCCTACTCTACCTCTATAACATGCTCAGTAATGACAGCCATCTCCCCCTGCCAGCCATCCCTCCTGAAACCTCCCCCCGGCAGCTGCTCAACAAGTCGAGTAAGCTAGTCAATGAAAATTTCTTCCTGTGACGTTAAAAAAAATGTGAGAGGATATTTCCCCGTCGTGCCATATAAACGGTAGAAAATGAACCCTTTCCACAGCTGCAGGTTAGTCTCTACTCCGAGTTGGTCCATCCTCAGGGGGACACCAGCATCTCAACAATGAGTTCTGGTAAGTAAACCCCTCTTGATTTCATGTCTCATGTGTTAAGCTAATCACCTTGTAAACGATCTTGTTCCCATTATCTGCATTTTTCAGTGTTGCTACCTTTTCCCGCTGTGTTGGGTTTAAAAACTCTTTGAACTCATCTTTCCTCCAGATAACACGGAGGTGAAGCCATCACCAACAAAAAGAGTGTACATCAGTCTTCCAAGGAAATTCATGGCTGATTTGTCTGAAAATTATGAACTGGTAAACAGTTTCTTTTCATAACAAAAAGCAACATCACTTGTTTTCATGGCAACAATTTTTTGCTATAATATGCCAGGAAGCTCACAATTTTATTTTTTTCTCATTTAACAGGACCATGGATTGGCTATAATGGATCTGAATCCCTATATAAATGAGGGATACATAGTGGCTTACTTTAGAGGCTGGGGAACCGTCACATCATGTAAGGTAAAGACTGAAAAAATACTGCTTATATTAACAATTTAGTCCTCGTATTTGTCAATGTCAGTTGATTTATTAAGCGCATTTTAAACAAAGAATGTTGAGCAAGGTGCTGTACTGAGTAGTCAAAGAATGTAAAAATATATAAAACATACAAAACAAATCTAAAACAACAAAGAGGTAAAACTATAGCGGAAATAAAGTTGTAACCTATACATTCTGTTTGTCTATTGACGTGATCTCAGATTAAGAAGGCCCCCAGCTCTGGGAAAGATAAGACAGTGGCCTTTGTGATGTTTTCTTCAGAGGATGAAGCAGACACAGCTGATTGGGCTGGTCCTCACTATATTGGTGGAATGGAAGTGAGTGTGAGACGAGTTGTTAGTCCAAAGGTGAGTGGAAGCCAGTGTTATTCTCCTTGTGTGTGTTTTTGTTGTCTGTTCATTCATCAGCTGATATATTTAAAAAAAAAACAATATGTTTTGCAGATTGAGGGGGACTCAGATGAAGAGTTTGTTGCAGCTGCGGCAAAAGCACCGCGCCGTTCAATGGGCCTGGGCTACATCCTGGAAGATGCTCAGTGGTTAGATGATGAGTAGTATAATATTTTGGAACAAAATGTGAAAATGTCTGTGTGTAAGAAAACATGCGAACACCTATGTATCTGTGTATATAGCTCTGACTGTGACAATGATAGTTGCTATAATACTGCATAATGCTACATATTGTTTAGTGAACTAGAGGTTTTGTCGCAATATACTGTACATATGAAGACAGTCATGCTGTTTTTTGTGCAGCCAATGTTGTTGATTTTATAAAATCATATTTAACTGCAAAGTGATGGGTAAATATCTCAAACTATAAACCTGCATTGTTGTCTGTAAGAATAAATGTATGATGATATATTCAGTGATGTTGTTTGCTGTTGTCTTTCATTCCTTTAACTCCGAATGTTTATTTTAAAGGCCTCTATAACGTGAAGTTTTCAAAAAGAGGTACTGGAATGTATATGTAAATCGATTTAATAAGAAAAATATATGTAGGAAAGAAACATGCATTCCCACCGCGCACGAATAAATCAAATATATATATTTATTTTCAAATCTGAATATTAAATCTTTGCTGTTAAGCCAGACTCAACAGAAAAAGTGGGCGGGGAGGCTTGTCTGGTCTAGTCAGTGAGGGGCGGTGCTAAAGGCGTCACAGCTGAAACAACCAATCACAGCACAGAGCGCCAAGTTTCCCCTGCAGCGTCAAAACATGGCGGAGATGGACGCAGAAATTTGCTTTAAAAAGGTAAGCGCGACCATATCCCTCCGTTCATTAGAACTGTTCACGCTTTTCACACGCTCCCCCACAAAAAAAATGTAAAACTAAACATTGCTTCTTCGTTTTCGCCAGTCCGCCTGTGCTGGCAGCCTTTACGCATACTGTTTACAAAGCGCACGCGTAGTTTTGTAGTGGTCCTGACCTAAACCCTTACACATCATGAAGATATTCAGCTATTCATTGAATTTAACAGCATATCAGTGTACGCCGAATAGAAGAGCTATTCACGCTGATTGAAAATAGTGCTTTATGTTCAAGGGCAACATGTGGTAATTCCACCGACACGGAAGAGTCAGTTAACTTGACATTTTTCTGACGGCAGTTCGGCAAGCGGAAGGTACGCACGAGAAAGAACCATCTATGAAAACAGAGATACCTAATCTACAAAGTCTAATACGGGCTTTTATATATGCCGATAAGGAGTTAAGTATCATCGCGCCTGCCTTAATGACAGCGCAAAGATGTCACTAAATATTGTATTATATTTAGTTTGCTTGGTTATTAGACGTAAACAAATCCCTCAAGATGATTGTAACTTCAGGAGTAGTCACATTGCAGTGTTAAAGTCATTGTGTGTCGTTTTCTTGTACACAGGAAACCGTAAGCAAACTCTTGACTAGTTTCTTCAAGGAGGACAAAACCAAATGTGAGTTACATTTTGTCACCAGTGACTTTTTGTTTTTGTTTGTGTACTTGTGATTCTGTGGCTCAACTATTCTCACTGTGTTACAGTAAGTGGTGACGCTGCGCTGCTCATGGCAGACATACTAAAAGTGTTTGTTCAAGGTAAATGAGTTTTGCTGTCGTTACGTACAACCTGGGATGCAATACTCGATTGCTTGATGATAATAAAACTTTTAATCTGTTATCTCATTTCCAGAGGCTTCTGTGAGGTCACAGAAACAAGCTGAATCAGAGGACAGTGACCAAGTGGACATTGAACATTTTGAGAAGATTCTACCTCAACTGGTGCGTAGCTCAGCAGCCTCAACAAAATTTGTTTTTCAAGTACCTTATATCTCAATGCTGAAGCTGCCACAGTGTAATTTTTTTGGTGAAATATGTGTGAGATTCAGAGACCACATGTAAATCCTAGTTTTGTGTTACATAAACTGTTGCCAAGGACACAAGACAAATCTTCAAATCATTTGCATCATCACATGAGAACTTAAAATGTTCACTGTTGTTTTTTATGTAAATGCATTCAGACTTCTACAAACTAATGTATGTGTATTTTTTTATTACCAGACAAAGTTTCATTTCCATTATCTCACAGTTTTTTTTAATCTCTTTTCTCTTTTCCAGCTTCTGGACTTCTAGCACAATGATGCCACAAGATGGAGCCAGAGTGCTGCCAGCGTGTCTCTCCTACAGTTCCCACAGCTACACCTTTAATTTACAGTATAACTGCAATTTAATGATTACTCACATGTGAGATTAGATTAAGATTGACGGTCTGCATTTATATGGGTTGAGTGATGTGAAGTAGAAAGCACCAGTGCTGCATTCCACTTAATAAGGGTTATTTTCTGCAAACATACTTGTGTCTGTGGAGTCAGACAGTTTTTGTGTCCACCAACTAATAGATAGAGTGGCATGAAGACTGGTACAGATACACATGATTCGAAGAGGATGAGTGCAAATGTTTTTGTGTTTCCCTGAATTCTCCTGGTGATTAATCCTGATTGACTTTAACCATCTCATGACAGAATGTCTATTTATTGTTATTTGAGTAAAATGTCATTTGTCTCATTTATTGAAACTTGTTGCTAATAAATGTGGCACTGACCTTCACGTCTGTACTACTCGTGATGAATTTAGCAGTGCATTCACATTTCAACAAGCGTCAAAAATGCGGTTTAAGACCAAAATACTTGCGGAACTAATGACAATCTGTGCTTAATTATAATTAGCAAATGTTGGCATTCACTTGACTTATGAACATTATGTACATTATACCCTGCATTCATTAAAATGGTAGAAATGTCTAAATGAGAGTGCTGGCATGAGCATTTCCCTCAAAGTACAATCTCTTGCAAGCAAACGTGTATACACTGCCTGGATTTAACTAAGCAAATAGGTATGAGCCTCCTATTTTATAACAATTACTGCATTGGTGATTATCGTTCAGCTGGCAACAAGTTATTTAACCCCAACTGATGCAATGAGTAGCTTCTCATTTCTTTAACAACCATGTCTAAAGACACATCCTGTGGTCATGGAAAAAATGTCAGTCTGTTTGAGAAGAGTCATTGGCATGCATCAAGCAGAGAAAACATCTAGGAGATTGTAGAAACTACTAAAATTGGGTTAAGAACTGTCCAACACATTATTAAAAACTGGAAGGAGAGTGGGGAACCATCGAGGAATATTCAAGGAAGAAATGTGGTCGGAAAAAAATCCTGATTGATGGTGATTGGCGATCACTTAAACGTTTGGTGAAATCAAATGGAAGAAAAACAACAGTAGATCTCTGGGCTGTGTTTAATAGTGAAAGTAAGAGCATTTCCACACATACAATGTGAAGGGAACTCAAAGGATTGGGACTGAACAGCTGTGTAGCCTTAAGAAAACCACTAATCAGTGAGGCTAACCGTGAAAAAAGGGAGCTAGGGAGCATAAAGATTGGACTCTGGAGCAATGGAAGAAGGTCATGTGGTCTGATGAGTCCAGATTTACCCTGTTCCAGAGTGATGGGGGCATCAGGGTAA
>JASGAT010354875.1:0-10254 GCA_030220025.1 Chelon auratus | reverse complement strand
CCATTGTTAAAAGAAAACCACAAGAAGTGCCGTTTGATGTTTGCCAGAAGCTATGTGGGGGACACAGCAAACATCTGGAAGAAGGTGCTCTGGTCAGATGAGCCTAAAATTGAACTTTTTTGCCTAAATGCAAAACGTTATGTGTGCTGGAAAACTAACACTGCACATCACTCTGAACACACCATCCCCCCTGTCAAACATGGTGGTGGCAGCATCATGCTCTGGGGTGCTTCTCTTCGGTAGGGACAGGGAAGATAGTCAGAGTTGATGGGAAGATGGATGGAGCCAAATACAGGGCAATCTTGGAAGAAAACCTGTTGGAGTCTGCAAAAGACTTGAGAGTGGGGCGGAGGTTCACCTTTCAGGAGGACAAAGACCCTAAACATAAAGCGAGACTTGCAGCTGTAATTGCAGCAAAAGGCGGTTCCACAAAGTATTGGCTCAGGGGGGCTGAATACCTTTGAACACCGCACTTTTCATTTTTTTATTTGTAAAAAATAAATAAAATCATGTATAATTTTCTTTGTACTTCACAATTGTGTGCTGCATTGTGTTGGTCTTTCACATAAAATTCCAACAAAATATATTCATGTTTGTGGTTGTAATGTGACAAAATGTGGAAAAGTTCAAGGGGTATGAATACTTTTGCAAGCCACTGTACAAAATGCATTTCCATTTATAGACTGGATCTTTCTAAGGCACCTTTCATACATTTCAGAAGCAGTTTGAACCTCTGCCTTATCCTCAAAGCAGGCAGTGTGAGCTAACAAAGACCTTGTCTTTGTATTTCAGTGTGCGTTACCTCACGTAAGCATGGTATTAACATTCTATTTAAGTTGTAGAGTAACAAATAACAATAAATGACAAGGATCACTGAAATACAATGGTATCTAACTAACAAAACAAAAACAGCTTGTTTGAACTAACGTCAGGTGAAGGAACCTTACAGTTGGAAATTTATATGACCAAAGTGAGATACAGCACAGTGATGCAATGGTGGAAGGATATTTAGCCAACCATAAAATGTGGGATTCAAGACAAATATAAACATGTTTGAGTCTTGTTCTTGTGCTGCCATGATCAAGGTATTTTTGCTGTCCTTGTCCACTGAAGACGGGTCTTGGTCTTACACAGTGTTACCTTTTCTTCCTCATCATCCTCTGTCTTCTGCTGCCTGAGAAACTTCCTTAACTGCTCATCCCAGAGGGAGGCAAAACCCTTCAGAGTTGAATATTTTTTATCTGTCCTATCCTATCTGTCCTGCTATCTCCATACATTTGTTTGTCCTCTGTTACCTAATGTCTGTAAAGAACTGAACTGAGTGTACATATACACACATTTACAGTACCTACACATTGTTCTCACCTCTAGAATGTGTTCTGTTTGTTGTTCGCGATCCAGTTTCCGGTAAGTTGTAGTGATCAGTCCTTAGACAGAAAACACCAGAGCACAATTAAAAAAAGAAGCTAACATAAACACATGCACACACACGCACATAGTATCAGTAAGTCAAATGAGCAAAGTGACATCATCACAATAGCTGCGTTGTTGTAATCACACGTAATAGGAAAAGGGGAGAGAAAAAGAGGAAGAGGGGGAGAAAAATAACAGTAATTGAATGTCCTGATGGCTGTTGAGTGGAACGAGGCTTGTGTCAAATAGAGAACTTAAAAAAGGGATAGAGGGGAAGTGAGGAGAGAGCCGTTTAGTGTCATAAATGTCATAATGCAGCGGTTCATGTCTGACAACCAAATGTACAATAATAGTTGAGATTTGAATAATTCTTTCTTGGATTCATAAATTTTCTATCGAGTAATACAAAAACACACATCCACTTTACTCCAATAATAAGACAATAGTACAATAAAACAGCTCTTTCAAATATAACTGAAGTGTATAAATATAAATCCAGTTGGTGTAACTGGGTGTCTTCACTGTCGACATGAATACCAATCTTACCATATTTACGGCTATTCATTCATTGCAAATTTGAAACCACAAATTTAACACCCTCAGAGTTAAAATTAACACTCATACAGTGTTTATATGGGAACCAGTGACATAGTGTTAATTTAACACTTTTGAAAGAGTTTTTAACAATTTAATTGAGTTGAATAACAAACTCTAACTGTGTAAAATATTAAAACCAAAATGGATGATAACAACACCAAGTTGGTGTCTCATTTGAGAGACTCATTGAGTTACTGATTGGCATTGCCCTGGTGATCAGTTAACACTTGTTGGTGTGCTTAAATTACGCTCTGAGTGTTAAGATGTGTACACTGTTGGTATAACCGTCTCATCGTGTTCAATAATCACACCAAAGACTACTTCAATAAAAAAACATTTATTTTTCCATATCAACACATTCACACACCAGTGCCATGCACTGGGACCGATTTGGGGGTTCAGTGTCTTGTTCAAGGACATTTCAGCATGTGGCACGTAAACATAATCAAAGCTGCCAATGACATGGTTCCCTGGCAGGGAATGAGCTTCTCATCCATCACAACATAGAATTGGCTGATGGCCTGTTTGTGGGTTACAGAAGGTATAGGTGACATAGTCCTCCCTGGTTCATTGGGTGTTCTTCTATGCTCTTGCATGACTGTGGAAAATAACACATCAAGGTACCTCATTACATTGTGTTAAGTCCATTTCCATTAATCACACAAAAAATAAAAAATTAAAATAATATAGACTTTAACATACCTTGTAAAACACAACTAGAGGTCCATCGCCTGGGCTGCAATGATCTTCATTATAATCACACTTTTGTCAAAATTTCTGTGCCATTCCATTACTTACAATACGTGACCCTTTCTGAGTTATAGGGTAAAATGAGGCATCATCTCAATTTAGCATCTCTTTGTTACATTTAACCTTTAATTAAATACCTGAGCAATTCTGTAGTGATTCATCATTGTACCGATTCCTAGCAGACTCTGGAGCACTGGTGCACATTTCCTTTATACAACATGTGCCACCTCTGAAATAGATATACTGTTGTTTTTGGTCCAAAAAGGATGTGAAAATCTTGAAGTATCTGCAGTAACAGACAAAAATATATATTTTTAATTCTCTGATTTCAGTTGTGGTTACAGAAAAAGAGACGTACAGTATGCAAGTCATCCCAATATGCTACGCGCAAAAAGTAAAAATAAACTTCAGCCCATCTCCAGAAAAAAATCTGCAGCTCAATAAAAATTTATTTTCTTTAACATATCAAACTTTGCCTTAAGTTTGCATTATGACAACCTGACATGTAAAAAATCAGCCTACGTTTACTTACCAAGGCTGAGACTTCCGTCCTGGTCCTGCTGATTGCTACAAATCAAATGATACAACAGATTAAAACATTTGTTTATTCAGCGTAATGAAAGATGAATGTCATCCAGTTTTGGAAAAAGCTGTCCGTGAACCCGACAGTGTAATGTAATTTCCTGTTTCTACTCCGGGGTGTCCGTGCACAAATTTTAAACTGCATTGTAAAGAATGGAGGACAAGATGGCATTAATAGAGGAATATTATGAAAGAGGACATACATATAATGTCATTCTTGATATGCTTTCAACCCATCATGACATTAACATGTCCATCGGAACCTTGAAAGCATGGTTGAAGGAGTTAGGACTGAGGAGACGGGGCAACTACGTCCTCATTGTGCGTCACCTCGGCCTCTTTAAATAATGCCAATGTCTTTCCGCAAGACTTGCAGAAATGTGGCAACAACTGATACTTCTTTCCATGTGTGGACAGTACATGTTGTCTGCATTCAAAGCACATCACGGGTTCTGTCCAACCAGCAACAAGAAGTGTTGTCCCTACACTTTCCATAATCTGAAATGTCACTGTATTTTCTGTAGCCTAATGTTGTTGTGTTTTCTAAAATGTAGTTGTGTTTTCTGAAATGGTGTCGTTGTGTTTTCTAAAATGTTGTTTTCTGAAACATAGTAGTGTTAATGTTAGCATCAGAAGAGACAGTGTGCCAGTTTGAAAGAAAATAACACTCTGCTTTCATGAAGAGTTTAGCCATAGTGTCCTAAAACAACTGAACCATCATCCTCAATGGACAGTGGCACATTCTAACAAGCAATTAGTTAACACTACAAAACCACGGCACCATTGACTCATTGTTTACAGTAAGTTACCAACAACAGCAAGAAAACATATGCATGTTAAAACACAAAACTTGAGAACTTAATACTCACCAATCTTTCCTTCTCACGCTTGAAGTGAGTGACAAAAAATGGCTGTTGTCCGAATCCTCGATAAGTTCACCAACTCAAATGCTCGGATGTTACTCCCAGTGGTGTTGAATACGGTCAACTTTGAGATTTAACCCCTTCAGCATAAGATTTAACACCAGCAGAAAGCTCGTTCTATTAGAATCAACTCCAGAAGTTCAACACTTTACTCTAGATTGGCCTAACACTGCAAATTTAAAATTCGTGAATTTGCTGTATTGCGAACAGTTTCCAGTGTGATTCAGCGGTGGGCTTGTTAGCCCCTGGAATATGTTTGACTAAGCTGGAGTCTTTGATTTCGTGTTCGCAAAATAGAGGGGGTGTGCCGTTGAATGTGGAAATTCGATGTGGTGTGCCCTGGGCCGGGCTGGTGCGGGACTGTGCTTCCTTTATGCTGTAAACCAGCCACCTGGTGATAGCTAACAGGAGCTACACTATGTCAGTCTGCACCAGCTACAGGGGTATGACCAACTACCAGTACTGAGTAGTTTTGCATGATGCAGAACTGTGCTTCCAATAAAGTACATTTATTATTCAAACCATTACAACTAAAAAGAGCCAGAGGAATAAGTAAACATGTGGCACACCGAGCAGAGGAAATAAGATGAAGCAGAACCAGAGGGAGATATTTAAGATATTGCTAACCGCTAAGGTAACAGACCAGTCATAGCAGCTGAAGGGGTAAATCTTAACATTTAATATAGTGTTCTGTTGCAGAGTGTGTAGGTCAGACTGAGCTTAAGCAAAGGGCTGTTTGTCGGCACCATTTTGTTTGCTTGGAGGGCTGACAGTTCTTTTGCAAAGGCTGACCTTTGTGCTGCTTTCAGAATGACATCTTTCGCTTGAGCCATTTCTTCCACAGTACGAGTTAAGTGACATATGTGCCATCCTGAGCCCCTGCTGTTTTGGTTGGAATGTTTGTGGGATTTTGCCATATGGATGAGGAATGCCACTGCTCGCAGTAGAGAGATGAAGGTTGAAAAGCACTGAAAGCGGTCAGGGTTAAGCACAGATTCCTCCAGGTGAGTAGTGTAGGTGCGTACCTGTGGGCGATTTTCTGGTTCGATGAGCTCAAACGTCTCGCTTGTTTGTTTTGTTTCTGCAGATGGTTGATGCAGGAATGAAGGTCCGGTGAACCAGGAACTCTGTGCAAGATGGGATGCAGGTAAAGATCTGGATGCATGATCCGCAGGGTTTTCTTCTGTGCGTACATAATGCCATTGTTCTGGTTCGGAGGATTGTCGGATACGTTGGACTCTGTTGTGGACATAGGTGTAAAAGCTTTTTGTCACATTATTAATGTACCCGAGCACCACCTTGCTGTCCGTGTAGAATTTGATAGCATCCAATTTCACATCTAGCTCTTCTCGGATGAGGTCTGCCATTTCTACTGCAAGGACAGCGACACAGAGTTCAAGCCTTGGGATTGTGGGTTCGGACTGGGGTGCTAATTTGGCTTTGCCCATAACAAGTCTTTCTTCCACTTTTCCATCCTCCCGAATGGCTCTCAGGTAAGCGATGGCTCCAATGGCCATGGTTGAAGCATCCGAGAATACACACAACTCTGTGTGGATGGCTTTGATGAGCAAGGTTGGTGTGTATGTGCGTGGCACATTAAGTACCTTTACGACTTGAAAAGAATTTCTTTAGCTTGTCGGGTGAGAGAGGCGTGTCCCAGTCAGTCAGTTCCGTCAGTAAGTAAGCTCCCTAAGAAGAGCTCTTCCTTGGATGGTGACAGGTGCCAACAAACCCATGGGATCAAAAACACTGTTGACAGTAGAGAGAACTCCGTGTCGGGTGAAAGGTTTGACAACAGTTGATGCGGAGAATGTGAATGTATCCGTTTTGATCTCCCATAGCAAGCCCAAGCTGCGCTGCATGGGTGTTGTTCCCTCACTCAAATCCAGATCCTTGATGGCTGGAATACAATCTCCAGACGGGAAAGCTCTAGTGACTGCTGGACTGTTCGACACAAACTTATGCAAGCGAAGTGAAGCCTGAGTCCGTCGAAGAAGGTCGATTGCCTCTGCTTCAGATGGCAGAGACACCAAGCCATCGTCCACGTAAAAGTGTCTTTCCACAAACTTCACTGTGTCAGCCCCATGCTTCTGAGCACCTTCAGCAATGGCTCTTCGCAGGCCATAAATGGCTACAGCAGGAAATGGCAAGTTGTAAAAAAAAATTAACCCTCATGTGGTAGCCGACAACCGCCTGGATTCAAAAACTACCCTGATTTGGTTGGGTTTTTGTGGGTGGTATACCCGAAATGATGGAAGAAACCAGCACTCCTCATCCTCCTTTAAAGGTGGTGCTACTTCTGCATGATCATTGGCAATGATCTTCTTCATGAATGCCACATATTGCTTTTGCATCTCAGGTCTCCTCTTGAATTGACATTGCAGGGATTCAAACCGCTTGACCACATGCTCTCTGTTATTTGGTAAACGCTAGCGTGACTCTTTAATGGCAATGGGGCAACCCAACTGCTGGTGTCGTCTCTGTGGACGTTTGTGTCCATGATCTTCATAAAGAGGAGGTCCTCTATTGATGGAGCAGGTTTGTTATCATGTTCAGTTTGGTCAAACACTCTGTGTCCTAGCATCCTCTCTGGCACTTTATTAGGCTTGCTGAAGCTTGGCTGTGTTTCCTTGACCTGCATGAAACTTGTACAAGGCTGAAAAATGGAATGGCGACCATTATCCAGCACATGGGTCTTGAATGTGTCAGCCGTTGGTTTATGCACGTTACCCAGGCACACTTCTCCTACCACCACCCAGCCTAGATCGAGACGTTGTGCAAAGGGAGCGTTATTTGGTCCATTAACGTGCTGCCTGACCTTGTGTGCTCTGAGCACATCTCTTCCGAGTAGCAGGAGTATCTCTGCTTCTGGGTCTAGATTGGGAATGTGTTTGGCTATGTGATGGAGATGAGGCTGATGCCAAACTGCACTTGGTGTTGGGATTTCAGTTCAATTGTTTGGGATTTCAGGGCACTCGAGGAGTGGTGGAAGAGAGATGAGAGCTTTGCCATCCAACGACTCTATCTGGAATCCTTCCGCCTTCCTGCCATATGTTTCCATGACGCCGGAGCATGTTCTAAGATGGTACGAGAGTGGTTTATTCTCCACGCCAAACAGCTCAAAGAACTCTGGTCTGGCTAAAGAGCGGTTGCTCTAGTCATCCAAGATTACATAAGCTTTAATGGCCTCGTGCTTTGAATCTTTTGGGTAGATGATTGCTAGGCAGATCTTTGAGCAAGAATGACCCCAATGACTGGATCCACAAACCTCTGTGCAGCTAGTTACAACATCATTTACATTAGAACCATCGTCTCCCTTCCCGCCGTTCTCCTGTAGCAGTGGAGGAGCCTTGGTAGGTTGAGGTTGTGGGCCAGGGTGCATGGCTGCATCATGATAAGAGCTTTCACACTCAAAGCACTTCACAGAAGATTTGCAGTCTTTGGCAACATGGGAAGTTGAAGAACAACACTTGAAGCATATTCCTTTCTGTTTTAGAAAGGCCTTCCTGTCATCGATAGACTTGTTTCTGAATGTCCTGCATTTCTTGAGTGGATGCGGTTTGTCATGCAGTGGGCAGTTCTTGTTAGGGTCATTGTTGATCTGTTTTGTGAACTGTGATAGGCTTGTTGGTGTTAAAGCTCTTCACAGGTAACCTTTCTGGTTTTGTGGGGTTTGCGCTGCTGCTTTGACGAATAAAGCTAGGGTCATTCCGTTTCTTTGCCTCATGACATACAAAGTAACAGAAGTAACTGAAGGGAGGGAAGCAACCATTGTTCTCCTCTTTGTACCACGACCCAGGTGACACCCACTTCTACTGGAGCCCATATGGAAGCTTGTCTACTATTGGTCCAATACCTCTGGAAGTGTCTAGATATGACAGCCCAGTGAGATATCCATCCTCCTTGGTGCCTTGTATCTTCATGAGCAAATCTCCAAGTTTGCGTAATTTGGTGTGATCTTTGGCTGCAATCCTTGGAAAACTGTCTAGTCTATGGAACAGTGACTGCTCGATTATCTCAGGGGCAGCATAGCAGTCACGCAGCCTCTCCCACGCCTTGCGTAGAGCCAGATCAGTGTTGTTCACATGCACTGCACGTATGCACCTCATTTGTTCACTAGACTCTTTTCCTAGCCATTTGGTCATGAGGTCTAGTTCTTTTGCTGCTGTAAGTTGGACTTCAGCCACTGCATTGCTGAATGAGGACTGCCATGCACTGAAATTCTCCGGCTTATCATCAAATTGGTACATAACGAGATCTCGTCGTGCCAAATACTGTGCTAGGGGGTCTGGGGGGTGTGACGCACTGGTTGGAAGCATATGTTGGGGTGTTTGTGACTGAGCACGTATGTACGTGTGAGGGTTTGTTGTTTTGATGTCAGTCTTTGGCTCAACTCTCATCAGTTCAGACAGGATTGGCGCGGGTGGATGAGCCTTAACATCGCTTTCAGGCTTGAGCTTGTTATTAGTGAGATGGAATTCTGACATGCTTGCAGATGGATGCCATGTTCTGAAGCTGTATTGTGACTCAACATGGTTTGGAGATTTAATAGGTGGGATTGGTACTGGTGCAGAGGTAGAATGCTTCCGATCATTTTGGGAGTGAACATATTCACTAGTACGTTGCAGTCTAAGCCTTTCTTCTGACTCAGAGTTCACATTTTCCAATATGCCATTCATTTCTGCTACATCTTCCAACACTTGTGCTTCAGCAATGGCTGCATCTGCTTCACGATTTAATGTTAGCACTTCCAACTCTGTCTCAATTCTAGCAGTTTCCAGCTGATTTTGAGCCTCTCTTGTTTTCCTTTCTGCTTCTCTAGCAGCCTTTTCCAGTTTTAATTTAGCCTCCTGGCAAGCATATGATGCTCTCACCTTAGCGGCTTTCGCCTTTGCTCTGCCGCGAGCACTGCTCACAGATGATAATGATGTTGCGTTGCTCTTGGCGTTTGACACCGACAACTTGTTGCTTGCCATCTTCAACACACTGGAACAAGAAGTGCCACCTTTTCACTATAGTGTTCTGTTGCAGAGTGTAACTCTGGTTAAACACCAAGCTAAACCATCATCCAATTACTACAGTGCTTATTTATATACTTCTTGATTTTTTTTTTTTTTTTTGTACAATTCTTAGTTAGTTAACTTTATTTATATTTATACTTTTCTATTTTCTATTTCTGCTATGGCTTGAATCGGGACCAGATAAACTAATTTCGTTCCATCCCATGTACCAATATGTGTTGAAATGACAATAAAGAATTCTTAAATCCTTGTCAATGAACACAGGAGTCCGAGTAGAGTTAACCTTTTACTCTTTGAATCTTCATTTGACAAGCAGTGAAAACTGTAGTTAAAATTAATACAAAATAAAATTTTACTGTACTAATATTGCATTATGAAACAACTCAAAATATGAATTTACATCTTTGTATGTACCCTTGAGCAACAGTAATGATCATCCGAAGAATTCTCTTTTAACATGTACAAAACGACTTTTCTAAATTACAAATGAAATATAAGTTTTTAATAATTACCGCTATTTATGCCTTTTAACTAGCCTGACGAGCCAGACCCACATTAAATGTAGGGTCTGGGCACTCTCCATAGACAGGGCTCAACCGGAGGGGTGGGATAAATGATTGTCTTTCAAACTCCCTCTCCACGCAATAGGATAGCGCTACAACCAATCAGAGCAACGAAGAAGGTGACGTAGTCAGAGCGACGGAAAAGAGAGTTCCTTTCTCAGAGAAAAGCTTAACTTCAAGTCTTTCAGAGTGGCGGCAAAAGCCGATTCGAAAGAAAGTTGTTCGCTAGCAGCAGCCATCGCTCTGGTAGTTCTGGAAGGATGGGGAATTCACGCGTAATTCACGGAGAGCCAAAGTCACGCCCCTTCTACTTCCGGGTTATGGGACCTATCTTTCGAAAAAATATGAACGGCAGTCTATGGCGAAAGATAAATTATTTTCTGGTCCCGATCGACTTGTGCCTTG
>JASGAT010354872.1:0-17025 GCA_030220025.1 Chelon auratus | reverse complement strand
TCTCTGTGTTTGTTGTAAAGTGGTCAGAAAAAATGAAATCGGAATCGGCTAAAATCGGTATCGGCAGGTCAAACTCAATGAAAAATCGGAAATCGGAATCGGCCTGGAAAATTGTAATCGGTGCATCTCTAAGCAAATGATAATGGGTGGACGGATGGATGTACCAAACTTTTGATTTGGCCACTGGCCAGAAAGAAAGGGCTGCATTGAAAATTCCTGAACCTTTTTGGTTGAATAGCCCCAAACTAAAACTGAGATTCAGCGGTTTAAGATCACATTCCTTATATACATGTAACAACATGTTTTAAAATTTTCTTCTTTACGTTTCTGCAATAAGAAATGACTCAAAACATCAGTCCAACATCAAGTCCTTTTAATAGACAAAGAGAACCCAATCAAACCATTCATTTATTCATTCATCTGTAACCGCTTGCTCCTGTGAAGGGGGGCTGGAGCCTACCCCAGCTCCAATCAAATGAAACCAATATATAAAGGTGAGATAATCCTTTATTTATCCCGCATTCAACAAAATTTTTTATTACTCATATTGGCCCTCAGAAAGCTCATTTATCTGGGCCATCATACACTGCCACAAACATCTTGAGAATATCAGCCGGTGGTAAAATTTTAAACAAAGCGGGACACTGAATGACATCTTAGTTTAATTACATTGATTGGAGCCACACCAAACTTTAGAACACATGGACTCTAATTTGGCCTTAAAATTAACTTATTAATCGGCCTTAATTAACTGATCTTTGAAGGATTACATTGTTTTTTGGAGTTGGAGTTTGGAGTTTTTGGTGGACCACTTCTGTGGAGGGTTAGGGTTAGGTAATTCATCTCATATCTTCTCCATTTGTTCACAGTCTGTCTGACTGTGGAATCCAAACTCTTTAAGAGGTGGTTTTGTAATCTTTTTTAGCCTAATGACCAACGACAGCTCTTTTTCTGAAATTTGCAACAAGCTTCTTTTTGTGCCATCGCACAATTTTACAAACATGTGTTGTGAATGTCAGACTGTGACAAATCCCAGATTTTTTTTAAACGAAGCTGGGTGCTGAACAACACCCGAGTTAGAAAAACTTTTGAACAGATGGACAGTAATTTAAGCTCGGTTTTAACTTGCAATCCTAGAAGTGCAAGTCACAGTTGCTGGGATGATGGCTAGTTTTCCTGAATAAAAAAAAAAAACACGTAAAAAAATTTTGCTTTCAGTGGAGAGGTGGTTAGCACTGATGCTTCAGTGAGAAGGTACCGGGTTCGAATCCATGGGGCGACTGGGTCTTTCTGTGTGGAGTTTGCATGTTCTCCCTGTGTCTGTGTGGGTTCTCTCCGGGTACTCCGACTTCCTCCCACCATCCAAAGAAATGCTCATTAGTTAATTGGTGATTCTTAATTGGCCTTAGGTGTGAATGTGAGTGTGAATGGTTGTCTGTCTCTCTGTGTTAGCCCTGTGATAGACTGGCGACCTGTCCAGGGTGTACCCCACCTCTCACCCGCAGACCCCGCGACCCTTAACAGGAACAAGCGGTTACAGAAGATGAATGAATGAGTGAATGAATGAATGTTTGATTGGGTTCATTTTCAAAATATACAAGGTGTAAAATTATATTTTCACACCTCCATCTGACTAGACAGTGACAATCCAGACATTCTGTTCTGTTGCCTTCACCTCTACTTCAGGTACTGAAAGGTACACCAATCAGACACAACATTATCACCGTTATGACCACATTCCTGGAAAGTCTGGTTTTGGTGAAATATGCTGGAGGTTCACTGGATGTCATCAGAGTGTTCATTGGCATGTTCTTCGAATGTCTACAGAACATTTTCAGAATATGCACGGACCATTCAAAGAAAGTCAGCTGAACGATCCCTGAAAAAGGCGAGGCTAGATTTCTGCAAAAGTTTCTTTGAACAGCCAATCATTGCTCCTGGAAAGTATATTATTAGGTCAATTTTCAGCAGCTCATCACTTTCTCCTCCTCATTCCCCTGCTGCCTATAGCAACGGTGCACATTGTACGCACAAAGCATCATTTTCTCCAACTACTTCTTCCTGACAAGTTGGGGCTATAATTTTGCCAGTGATGTCCCATCTTCGTGAATCAGTTCCCAGTACCACCTTTTGCAGTATTTACACTAAACACTAAAACAGTACAAACCGTAAATATAGTAGAAGTCAGTAAGTCTAAACTGGTTTCCATTATTGTTAATGAATGTCTGCTTGAAGTTTACTTGATAGACTACATTTATTAGAACCCACTGATTACTGAAAGTAATCAAAATTTGATAAAACTAGGGGGGAAAAAAACACTTTTCCAGTGCTCTCTAATGATTTAGAAAGAAACGTATGACATGAACAGAAGAACAGCAGTTAGGAGCCTAGCTGGCTGATACTTACACTGAGCAGGCCTCCCCGGCTCCTGGTGTGACCGAGCACTTTTTCTACAACGCAGTCCTGCAGTGGGTAGATGTGCTGGCCAGCAAACTTGTCACCATTGGTAAGATGCAGTGGGCTGCAGCGCTTGGCCTGCAGCAGCACGTCAGAGAACAGGAAGAACATCTTGGGCTTTGCCTCTGCACCTTTTGTAGGAACCACCTTCAGCCAGCCCTCACGGATGTACCATCTTCCTGTGAGAGGGGGGGACAAACATAACTAGATATTCAACTACTCAGTATAGATTGGACTGCTCCCAACATTGAACTCACCCAAGAAAATGGAGACTGCCAAGTTTATCTGACTTATTTAACATTTACTGAATGTTGGAACCACATGAAAGAAGCAGCTAGTGCGTCTGCATTTTGTTAACATTAATAACCAAAAACTCAAATGTAAACTTTACAAAACTGCAATTTTTAGTTATTAAAAATAATAGATATTAATAATAATAAAAAATAATTAATAATTTTGTATTTTCCTGGGATCATCAGTACATTTCCATTTTAAAAAAATACATGAAGAAAACTTAAGAATGCTGTGCTGAAAGGTTGCTGAGCTACATATTTTGTGCCTGATGGCCTGAAAGCATTGAAGAGGTGAGGTCATTCTACCTCATTAAAGGGCTGTGTACCTAATGATAGAAGTGCTGTATCTGTTGTTTCTGTATTTGTATGAATTATATTCAGTAACCTTCTTACATTACAGAAAACGTGCCTTTCCATGGTGGCTGATAGAGCTCAACGCACTGCAGTTTGAACATCTCTATCAATTTTAAAAGACAACGGAAATGGTTCCTGAGGACCCCAAAAAGGCGATGAACCTTGTTTGCTCAAAACTTCATGACATTTGGAGTTTTTGACGTCCGTCCTTCTAGGGATGGCTGCTACCATCAAGGAGTGTCATTGCTATGTCGTGGGGGTGACTGGTCTGGTCTAGTAGGGTGGTACATGTCTAAGTAATATCCACCAGAATGCCAGGTGCAAAGGTTTCCCAGCAGAACATTGCATTGTCACAAGATGGTCAATGTCAAATGTATGTAGTGATGACAGATGTTTATCTTGTTCCTTTCTGCTGCGCTCTTCTCTCTTATTTTCCGTCTCTGCCTAGCCGGCCTCAAGCACATGGATCCCTCCATTTGAGCTGGGTTCTACTCAAGGTTAAAGGATAGTTTTTCCTCATCACTGTCGCCTTCATGCTTGCTCTGGGGGTTTTAGGACGGATTTCAGACTGGATTTTGTAAAGCGTCTTGAGACAATTTGTATTGTTATTGACGCTATATAAATAAAATTTATAAAATGTACTGAATTGAATGTAATTTACCTCTGTCAGTGGTTATAATGTTATGCCTCATTGATGTATATTGAGGCTGTGCTGGACATTTGTGTTTGTTTTTTTTGCTGGTGTTTATTATATGCCGTGCATCTGTTTTTAATCATATTTCATCATGCATGAAATCATGCATCACATTGGTTTTCAGACGCATTTCACAGGTTGCATCTTTTTAACAAAGGTAGAAGGTATAAGTGAGGTTTAAAAAGGTTTAACTTTTTATAGCAACTGTATAGTCCAACACTGGTTAAACACTTTTATTATTCCAGTCTATTAATCCACATTCCATGTCCATGCAGCTCTTTGTGGTTTTAGCTACACACTGTAAACATTCAAATGTTTCACAAAATGATAATCGCTCTTTAATCATGCATTTTTAGTAATTTTGTCTTTAACTTGCAAATATTAATAACTGATCAAGTTTTAAGCTCCATAAAAACATTCAAAACAATTCAGACGCGATAGAGAATCACAACTTCAGAAAACTAATGCAGATTTAATGCAGATTTACCCAACATCGAGTCAGTGTAAAATAACAGCATTAAACCGCATAGATCAAAAACACTGAAACTAACTAAGATATACTGAATTGAAAAGGTAAATGAGTGCTGTTTGAGGGAGAAAATAAGGAAGAAATAAAGCACACTCATGTGTGGCTGCTGAGGAAAGCTCTTATCTCTTTCACCGTGATGGCAGCAGTATGATGACAGCTAATAAGCAAGAGGCTGACATTTGGATAGATAAGATGAAAATTCAGTCGAGGTCCAAGGTGTTTTTGTAATTGCCCCAGCCAGTAGCCTGCGACTGCAGCAAGTCCAGGTGGACACAGCTGTGCCTCTAGGGTTCAGAGAGTATATTTTCAGCCACAGACAAGCCCATGAGATTAAGAGATGGGCACAGGTGGGGGTCAAATTGCTTTTAAAATGCCATGGGTCTTAAACAGACAATATTTCTCTTCAAGTGTCTTGTGTCATTTTATTTAAAATAAAATAAACCCTGTTGCAGCCTCATGCAACCTGTAAAAGACCCATTTACTCAAGTGCAAATAATAAGTTTCATTTATTGTTACAAAACACACAAACTCTTGTGTTTTTTGTAACATGTTTTTCATTTTTGAATGAATGAAAAGTTACTAGAATCAATAATTAGAAATCAACTGATCGTTTATCAGCTAATTGTTCAATTCAATATAAATATATATATATATTATTCAGCTAATTGTTCAATTCAATATATATATATATTATTCACACAAAAAATTCTAAAATATTTTGAATGATTGAAGAAACATTAGCATCATTCGCAACCTTGTCGCATTGAATAATTTTGAATAATCATTTTTGACCATTTGTTTGGATTTAAAGAATCTGTTAATCATCCTAATTCCGAAGAGTCTCATATGCATGTTTTGTTCTCACATTGGGGGATCCACAGCCTTAAATGTATATTTATTGTTAAATTGTTGGTCAAGTCAAAAAATATATGAATAATGCTTGAGAAAATTGCAAAAATACTCAACACAATTGTGTGCCAGTCAAATTGTTGATCAGAAGCATCTATGTTTCAACTTAAGGAATGGGCAGGCAGACACAAATCTGCGGCCTCTCAGGGAAACAGGCCGTCTGTCTGCTGTATCGATGTCCCATTGATTCAGGCTTTGTGTCTCACAATACCCCCCACCCACCCACCCATCTCTTACCGAGGTACTTAATATGTTTGAAGGGCTCAAACGTTTCTCATCTGTAAAAGGCAAAGCTTTTCCTTTACTCACATAAGAGGTAGGGTTGGTGGGGAGCAAGGAGAGGGATCGGTGTGGGGTTGCATGGTGGGGTAGCAGTATCTCTGAAGTCTGTCTGGTGGGACTAGAGCTTTATTGGATGGAAAGGAAGCCAACAGAGTTGTGAGGGCCTGAGAACTTGGATGAGAGGAAGCTTTTGAAACTTCCCACATCGGCATTAGAGATGAGCTGCTATTTAGCATTCACTCCAACCTATACTAACACATACACATAAAATAGGCCTGCATACACATACTTGTGGCAGTTTTGAACAAACACACACACACAAACACACTTCAGCTTCCTTTTTATCTGCAGGGCCTCAGGATAAGGCTGGGCTCTAATTGGTCCAGGGGGAGACTGGCAGGGCGAGTAGAGCAATGACAAGGCCAGGTTCTCTGGAGACAAACAACGGAAGCGGGAATACCAAAAAGAAAATGGCCACTGCTCCACAAGTAGAGAAGGAACCACAAAGGAGCAGGGGGAATTAAATGAAAATGAGAGAAGGAAGACAATAGCACATACACCCGCTAACTCTTAGCTCTACTAGGTTTAGTATGATGTGCAAAATACTGCAGCAAGTCCAATAAATCTAATTAATTTAAAGCAATACAGGCAAGTCCAGGCAGATTGTCTCCATATGTAGTCAATTTCCCTTCTGTTTATCTGTGCCTGCCTTTTTAATCTTAAAAGGAGTCCAAAGCTCTTCTTTTTTAATTGCAGAATAATTTGATATTTGACATTTTTATGTAAAATACTTCATGGTTCCAGCCTGACGTGCTTTTCATTTGAATTACTTTCATATTTTAACTTATTTATCTTATCATGTATATTATGCACGCTCACATTGCATTTGTTAAAAAAACGTCAACAACAACAAAAAAAAACATTATCCATATCAAATACATTTTCAATTCCAGCCACAAATTCTCTGTTGGAATGAGATCTGTCCTTTGCCCTGGCCACTCCAGAACATTTATCTTGTCGCCTTCGATACATTTTGCCGCATTCATTTTATACTCTTACTCTCATTTACAAAGCCTTTTTAATTAACTGACACTTTGTTGTAGGAATCACTTTCTTTTACTCTGACGTTAAGTTTTTACAAGCCAAAATATACAGCCCATGATTACATTTATAAATGGAAAGTAAAAGGAAAGACAGGGTGATTACTTTTTACAGACGCTGAAGCATTGCAATTATTCAGTAATTCCTTTGTAATCTGAATTTTGTCCAGGTTCTAAGTTGGTACCGGTTCCCAAAGCCCAATATTAGTCCAAAATGACACAGAGATACAGATGCAGAAAAAAAGTACATAAGGGAGGAGATGGAGGTAGTTATTAAAGAACAGGAAAGGAATATGTGATCGAAGATTCTAACCTGCAGCCAACACCTTCATCTTTCGCCCTTTCAGCATTTTTTGCACACGGCAAAGTTGCAGGTGGTTTTCATGGCACTGGCTATTGTCCTGGATACGTTGGGATACCATGCACACCGCAGTCACCGCCCCTGTAGCAATCACATGGAAAAACCTCTGTATTTGTACACTCATTGATGGAATCCTTTCAGAATTCTGATTTGAAGAGTTGGCTTAAAATACTGTGTTCACAAAAATGGTCCGTATGATCAACGCAAAGAAATCACGCCTCTGGTCATGATCAAACATGTTTGTTTTTTATTATATTATGTACATGTCATAAATAATCATGTAGTGACTTATAGAATATGCAAAAAACAAATAAAAATGAACTAAATTACTACATCAGTTGTATCTATTCTGCCCTTGTAAGAATGGAGCTGACTTGCAGCTTGGCAGATAGTTAAATAGTTTCCCAATAAGACATAGCGGAGTCTTCAGGAAGGCTATGTTTTACTAAAGAAGATCTGTGAAACTGGAACACATAAACATAAACCGAAGATATTATTTATACCACACAACAAAAGTGGCAATAAGTAGCAATTAGCTCGATGCTAACATAATATGGAAAATCCCACTGGTGGCCTAGCGCATTAGCATTGGTGGCGCTATTAACTTTTACTTATATCCCTGGACTTGTATCCCTCCTGGGTACAGCAGGAAGAAAATGAACCGTGAGTGGAGATAATAACTTTGATGACTGGCTGAAAAGGAACTACCATAAACCTGCAGGGACAAACAGTGCAGCAGCCTAAATTGCACTTAAAGGGGGGCACAGTCCCCGCCTAGTATAATGCTATACCTCTATGTACAGTACCTTTAAGCAGTAACACTACATCTGTATCAGGTTGCAAATACTTTGGAGGAACCACCTTTAACAACCCTGACGTCCACTTTATGGACTCTATTGTCCTGACCCAGAAAGGTGTCAGCTCTGAGGCCCGTAGGCCATTCATTACATTTGGTTTGGCTGTCTTTTAAGAGCACAATGTCTCCAACTTGCAGGTTGGGTTGGTTTCCTTGCCATTTCCTTTTTGGCTGGAGTGTCATCTGGAAAATAAGAAGCAAACCATGGCCTTCTGGGTTCCCCATTTTGTTGACCCATCAGTGTCCACAAAATGGGGAGCCCAGAAGGCCATGGTTTGCTTCTTGTTTTCCAGCAACTACTTATGTGGGTGGATTTAAACAATGTCCATGTTTTTGAAATCTACTGTTAGAGGAGTCTTATAAGTAACATTATTAGGAAATGTGGATTATTGTGGAAATCAATTAAATTATTTTATGTTATTTGGTTTAGAGAGGTATTATGGATTATTACAGATAGATTTTGAGTAAATGGACTAATTGTATTATCCCATATCTATCTATTTGCATGTGAATTCTTACTCCCTCCTACTTTCTTGTACAAAGCTTCATAATCTTTGTAAATCATAAAAGTAGAAAGACACATACAATTATTGTGTGAAATACCATAGGATGGATTGTTATTTCAAATTTCTTGCTTTTATGATGAGCAATAAAAGTTCACAGATGAACTGGATACTCATGGCAACTTGTCCACACTAATATAATCACCATCTAATTTGCTCGCTTAATTTCACAACAATCAAATCAAACAGAGCATCAGTGTGGACTTTTTCCATTGCCACTGCTTAGAGAAATAACAACTTCTAATTAAAGTATTCTTGGGCCAAGTTCTGGTCGAGGCATTAATAATGCATTGAAACCATTAGGAATTCTGAATACAGCTTCCACTTCTTAGAGCTTACATTTATTCTCTGTTTATGCAGTGTTTGACCATGATATGAGGACTTTTAAACCTTTACTGTCTGATATAGTTGGAGAGTTGCTTCTAGTCAGGTCAGATCTGTTTGTCATTAGCGAGGCATGGCGTGACTCCTGAAGCATGGCAATTACAACTGAATGCACTTTGAAAAAAAGAAGAAAAAATGTTTCACAACAAAGCCCCTTGTGATTCTATCTGGTAATTTGCTTCATCAGATAGAGCATGATTTGTCCGGAATTTCTTTGTTCATACAATTCCCTTTACAATACACTCATGTCGACAATAGAACGTTTTCCTACACATGCATATACACATATCCAACTCCCAATAAAAGTTTAGAAAAAGAATTTCTAATGGTGAGAAGCGTTGGTGAAGCAGCTGGACACCTACCTTCATCTTAAGGAAAGAGTTTGTTTAAATTTGTAAGCAAAGGCAGCACACCAAAAAGAAGCTTTAAATTTATGCACATAAATAATTCCTTGTGTACATTCACGCTTGAGTTAGATTGGCTGTTTACGTGAAGATTAAAATTAATTATCAAGATTCAAGTTGATGTTGAAGATTTTACTTATTAATATAGCTTTTGCTTAATATCCTCTGATCTGCTCCCAATTTATTGTGTCAAAATCCACATCAAACTAGAACTTAACACATACTGCTTCCTTTTATTTCATTTTTAGTAAGAAAATGAGGGCTGTCTTTCAGTTCAACAATATGGTGTAATGAAAGTCTGCACAAGTTTTTTTTATTGTTTCTTTTCTCACTGTTGAGGGATTATCCGTACATTCTATAATAGTATAGCTTTATTTATGTTATCTGTGCAGTACTGGTTAAGACACCACACACATACTTGTGGAACAAGACATGACAGATGTCCATGAGCAGCTCCTCGTACATCACTTGCAAGTAAAGTAAATGCACTTAATGTTGTAGACATTTTTCTTTAAATGCAGCAACACGTTTACAGAAGCAGAGGCTCGATTGGTAAAGACGCTTACTTGAAAGTTGCTCAAACTCTGGGTTGTGTGGACTTGTGTTGGCAGTCAAGTCCTGCAGAAAATGCTTATACCTGTGAGATAACAGAAAATTAAACAAAGTCAATCTGTTTTGTCAAAAAATATTACTTGAAAAAAGAAAGAGTACAATAAATTATATTGGCAAAGCAGGCCTGATATACATTTATTTTTTACCAGTTTTCAGTGCTATGAACCAAACATATACTTTAAAATGAGCTAAATACACTAATGTGTATGTCATGTGAGAAAGCATAACTATCTAAAGTGCAAGTTCTACCCTGAACTATTGTGTGAGTGAGCCATTTGGTCTGTAAGCTAAAACAACATTCCGCATATAGTGTATGCAGACCTTTATCACCTAATCAGTTAATAAGAGGTGAATCAGACAAAAAGGTACCAGAAACTATCCACTTCCCTGGTAACCATTCTTATTAATAATAATAAGTTTGTGGTAAATGCAGTAATGTATTGTACCAACGGCAGTCTCCATCTACAGTAACAGATGCAAAGAGTGTCAACATCTTTATTTATTTATTTATTTTTTTACAAGGATGATGTGACCTTGAAGTGCATTGACAGCTGACATTGATTTCCATTTTGTCTCTGCCTATCCAGCCCTCCCTTTGTCTCGTCTGAGCTTGTTTTGGAGACATTGTGGTGCCATGGAAAGAAGCTATTCAATCGGCTGCACACAATCTCTACTGTTCCACTTAGTGGTATAAGTAGGAAGAGTTTGATAAGAGCGAAGTGTAAAAGAATAGTGACTCTTCAAGCTATGCAGTGCACTAAATGTACTACACAGAATGTCCAAATTCTTAATGTGTAATTGCATTTACTTTAGCGTCCTAAGAATGTCACTACACAACAAAATCAAAAGTGTTAGATTTTGTTGGTGTTGTATGTTACTCCGGGGAGTTAAATTTAAGCAACTCTGTTAAGTGTTGATTTTAAAATCAACACTTAACAGAGTTGCTCCCAGAATTCCAACGTATCTGTGACGTGTTTGCCTAAAGAGCGGGACAGCAGACGATTACTTTATTTTTGGTGAGGCCCCCTGTTAAGGTTAGCATGATTGTTGTATGCCATTGTTGTATGAGAGCTTAAAGCTAGCCAAAGAGATGTAGCACCGCACGAGGCGTCGCTAACCAAATATTAAAACAGTGGCGGAAAAATCTTAAGGTGTATATAAGGTGAGTGTGTATATTAATTAGCTATGGTGTAGTCTTAAGCCACTGAAGTTGTTGGCTTTACATGGCATAATGTCATGTGATGCAGTGGCCGTCATGACAGCAGGCAGGCTGAGCTTCAGTAACAGTGTCACCGTGCTAGTTCCCATTGTCCAGGTAGGGACTAGGTGGCATTAGTCGCGAGTAACGCTAAAAATCTAAACAAATACTCCCGCGGTCGAACTCAGGCAAGTAAAGCAAGGCAAAGTTTTCCTGTCTCTTCTCATCCATGGTGAACATACTGTAAATGATGGCACAGTGTGTGTGTCCTTTCTTCTTTTTTCTTCATAGTACATCATATTGGTGAAGGTGAGATTTGGAGAAACACAGAAGTATGTCAAAGTGGCTGAGACTGAAGATGGCTATGATAACTTTAACACATTTCTTCAGAAAGGTTGGCATCACTTTTCACACGGTCCAGAATGTTTGTGTAAACTGACTACTTGCTATAATACCTGTTGAATTTATTATGGAGTTTGGTGTTTATGATAGCTAATGGTGATGCCTTGTGAAGAAATCAAAAAGTACTTTTACAAGTTGACATAAAATGTTTGCAAATTTTTGATAATGTTCTTATTGTAATTTTTCTATTGTTCCAAATCTGATATTTTTATCGGTCATTCAAAAGCTAGATCTTCCACTTGAGACTGAGCTAAACTTGACAGATGAATAAGGGACAGAAGTCGATGCAGATGTGTTTGTGGAGCTTTTGCAAGCAGGGAACCTTACTGTTGGAGTGACAATTGAGAAGTCAAGAGGTGAGACTCAGCCTTGTTAGGGAAGGAGTAGATCATCAATAATGTGTATTGTGGAGAACTAATTATTTTTTCCACTTTGTGTATAATTTTTTTTTGAATTGTTTGGAGTTGTGCTTCAGCATGATCTATCATATGCTACGTTGGAGTTAACCAAGTCAGACAACTCATCTGTGTCAGGAGACTCCTTGAATTGTCACTCAGGGTATACACTTTTAAGTTGCACAAGTATAAAAATGCGTGTTCTTCTGTAGATTGACCAGGACTTCACCATGATGTTTGGAGAGGAAGTGTCGGGCAGATTTTTGGCAAAATGGCCTACTTTTTCAAACCTAGGATCCTGACATACTGCAGAAAACTGACTTCTAATAAGCAATGAGACCTCTTGTCTGTGCAGCATGACCCAGGTGGGTCTGGTTAGTTTGGCTCACTCTTCTCTTTAAAATATCTCAATTAATTATGATATGAATGTGTCTGATGTTTCCCCTGCTTTTCCCTAGGCTGGGACATTGATCTGTCAAGCACTGTACCGCTGGCTCACTTGCTTCCCCCTACTTCCAGAGGCCACAAGAAGAGTGCTAAAATCAGCTCATGTCAAGCTGTGGACCATGTTGTGAGATATTTGGTACGCAAATAGTAGTGTACTTGTGCAATTATTCTGATGATCCTTCTTGTGTTGAAGCACAACACTTTTACTGGCTTAGTTATTTGAATGTAGTTGCGCTACATTTCATGATTTTATCATGATTCTTCTTTACATTTTGTTAAAGAAGGGAGCCAGTATTGAAACCTTCCTTGCTGCTGTGGAACTGGGACAGCCCTTCCTCCTGTGTGTTGATGAAAAGAGCAGCATCCAAAGATACTACGTCATCGTTGATCACAAGGCCATCCCTTGCAAGGCACAGACATCCTTGGCAGCTTTTGATGAGCTCTTCAAAGCACACTTCATCTTGAGTGTCAACTACCATGAATCCCTCTACAACTTCTATATGTTCATCCAAACCATAGTTTTTAACATTCATGTGGGAAGTGCCAAAGAAAGTCCCAGAGTCAAGGAGCTAAGAGATTCAACGCTTGATGTGATAAGTATCCTTGGATGCAAATATGTTTCTTTGTTATGTCTGTAAGGCACACCACAAAAGTTCTGCATTGCTTTGTCAGCAAGACTCCACCACGGTCTATATCCTGGAAAGACATTATGTTTGAAATGTGGACAGTTGGGATGTTGTTTATCATTTTGCACCTATTCAGGTTTCAAGAAACATCTTGTACATTTCCACAGAGATGCTGCTTTGACTAATACTGCTGACAATGTGGACACTCAGAATGAAGTTGGTGAGCCCTCAACTTCACAGGCAGTCAGTACAGACTCTCCAATAACTACCCAGCTCTCTGTTGACAATAATCATACGTTAAACAAGTGTGCTTCTGATGTAGCACTGCTGCGAGCATCTGGTGTTGCTGAGAGCACAGTCCAAGCAATGGTGGGGTCCATGGAGGAACTTTCAAAATTTTAATTTTGACTTGCAGAGTGGACACTCTTTATTTTGATGATCATTTCAATGCATACTGTATCAATTCATTTTCTGTTTTTCTAATTAAGGAGTTGATTTATTAGTTGATTTGTGACCTGTGTTGTGGTTACTGCAAAGACAATGCTATTTTATATGTGGTGTGCTTGTTTGAAATACATGTTGATTCAAACTGCAACTTGTGTTGTTTTCTTTGTAAATTAAAGGGGCATGTATGGTTTTGGGGAGTGAAACTGAGGATTATTAATAGACTCCCAGTAGTATTTAAAATTAATCAACTATAAAAGATTTATATGTTGATTATATTTAACACTTTCCATAGTGTTAATATGATTTGAACATTATCAAGAGTTAAAAAAAACACTGAATAGAAATTGAGCACCTAATGCCAATCTGTTCTGAAAATTTGGAATACAAGTTAACATAAACAAAATCACGGGAAGGATTGTTTAAAATGTGCATCCCTATTCAGATTTTCAACAACAATTTCCAGTTTTATTCAAAATAAAATCCTAGCCAATAACCAGATGGCTGCTGACCAGGTGCCTATAGTGACATAGGCAGTTGAGACTGTGGCACATCAGAGTAATGGCAGCAACAGTAGCTGAAGATGACAATCACTTTGTTGATACAGAAATGCTTTGATTTTAGAATGTCCAAAATGGAATAGGCAGTTGTGTAAAGTAAAACAAATATTTATATTCAAATCTAAATGTAGAAGACAAACATAGTGTTCAAAGATTCTGGGAATAGCTCCTGTCCCAGCAACAAAACCACAACAAAAAGAAGAGAACTTCTAATATATGTGTCTAATTTTCCAGTATCACCTTGTATGACAAGACAGGGCACTAATGGAAGGACATGGAAAGGGACAGGAGTGTTAGCATTCCGTTTCAAAAAAGAGACGGTCAAAATGCACAAGAAGAACTAACACAAATGCATGACAAGATTGGGGCGCAGCTGTAGGAGGAGTTGTTTCACTAAACAACAAATCTCTGGACCAGCAGCATCATGTTTCTTGACATGAGCCCTCTAAATATCCCAAGGACGCCAATTGTTGCATCTCTGTTATTGAATAAACACAACCAATAAAAGGCATGGAGGGATTCTAATAACTGCCACAATCAACTCGAGACCCCCATCATGTTCATAATGTGGACCTCAGCTGAAGCTGATGACTGCTCCAGTCAGCTCAGCGAATGCCGCTTAATAAAGGCAAAGATTGTACTTGCACTCCAGCCCTTGCTTGCCATCTATCATCCTTGAATTTGGATGGGTGACAACAATTTCCTGCTATTTCCAGCCACAGAACTAAAGAAAAGAAATCCACCAGCCGTGGATGATTTTCTAGCCATGTCACATAAAACCATTATACAATTAGACACATCCCTTGAGTCTCCTGAGTTTCCCTTTGAAGGACAGGCAAATCAATGATGATGATGGGAAGTGCAGAGAAAACTGGTCATTGATGAAAAAAATAGTTCCACGACATGCTCGCTCAAATAGAAAATAGAACGATCTGATATCTATATGATATGGTTCATTAATTCAACTGACAGCCAAACATTTTATGATACATATCTGAATGTTGAAGTCTTTCTAAGGTTACAATTGTCTCAAAATTGTGGTGAAAGTTAGATACATTTAACACACAAACAACACACTCATCTAAGACTTCCAGTGCCGTTTAAATGTTTTTACATCCTTCCTAATTTTCTACATTTCTGCTGAAAAATTGCTCTAGAGCAATGATATGGAATGTTATTTGGACTGGATAAGTGTGATCATGTGATAACAAGAAGAGGAAAGGTTTGTCAGGGGACTGGACTACCAGAAGACAACATACCAGATGTTGACAACTACAAGTACTCTGAAATCCTACCACTGGCTGGAAAAGGCTGGACCGAAAGACAGCACAAGAGGCGCTAATCATCGCAGGACAGCAACAGGCTCTGAGCACAAGATCAATAGAGGTTGAGATCTACAACGTCAGGAGTGACCCTAGGTACAGGCTGTGCAAAGATGCCCCTGAGACAATCCAGCACATAACGGTAGGGTGCAAAATGCTAGCAGACATACATGGAACACCATATCCAACACTATATTATATTGGATTTCCTATATCATTAAGAATTTGTGTATTATGAATATTTAAACTTATTACAGTGCATATAACGATGACTATATTACTCTCACAGATGGAAAACAAGATCATTTGAAGGTGGTGAGACTGTTGCCTGAGGGTTACAGTTTTTCTACCATTGTAGAACATTCCTTATTTATTATGTATGTAAAACACACATCAGGAACGTTTTGGGGAAAATTCTCTAGAGAGTTCTCTAGTAATGTTCAAGTAATATTCCAAAATGAACATGTATACCTACCCAGCCTGTTGTGCAATGAGTTTCTGCAATCAGAAGAAAAGCAAGCATCATAAATCCCTTTTTATTTGAAGTCTTACTGATCAATTCGCTGAATGGGTAGTTGAAGTAAGTCCTCTAGCTTCTGGTTGTTGAACTCTGGCCGGGCTTCCTGTAGTTTCTTAAAATGTCTGAAGGCCTTGTTTTTTTTCAGCTGGATCTAAGAAAACACATAAACACTGAGATGTTAGATTCTATGCAGTGATATTTCTGAGGTACGGTGAGCATTTTCCTGGGTAGATAAGACAAAAGGAAAATATCAAAGGAGATGCACAAATCAGTTTTCATGGACTTCTTGTCCTGGCGGGTAGAAAGGGTTTTAATATAATGTTTGGTTTCATTCTCAAACTATGTCAGTCTGCTGGAGAATCGGTGCACACTGTACAGGGCTTGATCCGTATTCAGTAATCAACATAATCAGTCAATTTTTCAGTGGACCCTAACAATATTGTCTTTGCAACTTCAGGTGTTGCAAGCATGAAATAGATTGAGCATGTGCAAAAAATGGGGCCAGGTAGAATTAGAATTCTTTTGAATTCATAATAAAACTACATCACAAATTAAATTAGATTTGCCACTTTAAAACGTGGTTCTACCATGCCGTGAAGTAAATAGGTGTGTCAGTATGGCCATACTGGCATATTTGGAATTGACTGTAATTAATAATCAAAAAAACACTGTAACACTGTAACAAATGGGAATGCACTGGACAGTGTCTCAGGGTGGATTAAAATGTTATCATATCATATGTCAGAATACGTCAGAATGTCTGTCAGAGTTGTGGTAGCCATAAGGAAATACAGTGACCCTACCCCAAGCACTTTGTTGGCATTATAGATGTTATCCACATATGTGTTGTAGTGGTGCAAATGTGAACAGAACTGTTCCAGGCCGTTCCCAAAGTACCCATTCTCCAAATGGATCAGTAGAGATCTGGGGGAGAAAATGTTACAAAGGTTTAACTTATTTAAATCACAATCACAATCACAATTTGAAAGCAATTTAAAACTTTATTAGAAAGTTAAAGGAACAGTATGTAAGATTATGGCCAAAACTGGTACTGCAATCACTTTCAAAATACTGTAGAACGATGTATCCCCTCCAACCTCCCCCCTGACTTGAGGTTGCCAGGTTACCGAGGTAACGTTAGGCTACTCAATACGTCTCAATTGCGTTTCACATTGCCATAATCGACGTGCTAATGTTGTTTTCCTCTGCGTTTCAGCATAATGACAGAGAAATGGGCTCATAATGCATCGCTAATGTTAGCAATGACGACTCGCCGTTTTTATTTCCCAAACAATTCCTTACCTTTTCAATTC
>JASGAT010354859.1:0-24115 GCA_030220025.1 Chelon auratus | reverse complement strand
CTGTCTACTCCTGATGCTGTCCTGTAATAAATCTTCCCATCATAAAAGGCTGAGTTCAGGTCTTTAGTAGTTGTGTGGAGAGCTGTTGTATTTCTGAACATTTAGAGTTTAGCTTGTGGCAAAGTTAAACCAGTTTTGATTCAACGATACATTTCAAACTACAAACCTTTAGCTTGTTAATGACGAGCTTTTATGTTTGTTTGTTTTTGTGCAGGAGCCCGAAGAAGCCACTGATGCTGCTTGTCAGGGTGATGGCCCTGAATTATCTATTAGCCCAACTTCCCGCCATGAAAAATCTGCATGCACTTTCTCAGGTTAGAGACTTTCTATGACATGTCATAACGATAAAGAAAGGGTTGTTTGTTCTGTTGTGTCAAGTGATGTTTACCTGATGTTTCAGATGCCGTCTCCTCTGCATCTTGCCACTCACAACAAAAAGTTCAGACTGCATGTTCAGCCAAGGAAATGTAAGTTGCACATTTACAGCACGTTTTTTTTTTATATTTTCCATCACGCAGAGTCTGACCGTGTGTTTTTGACTGTGTTTTAGAGCAACGCCGAACATGAAGGGAAAGTATGCTGTGAATGAAAACTGCCTCCTCGAGCTGTTGGGCCGCAAATGCCCGACATGCGGAAGTAATGTTCAGATGGAGAAGGTCTCCTATGGGGAACTCATCGCCTTGAACCAACGATGCCAGAAGTGTGACTCCGGGAAGCGGCGGAAAAGTCAGGTCGACGCAGAAGTCACAAATGCAACTCTAGATACACAACTGGTAGGTTTATTTGATTTCGATTGCTGAGATAATATGTAACATCTGGATGCTAGGAATAAAGAAACATACTTGTATTTCCAGACCATATCCCCTGTTGAGTTACCTAAAATTAAAAAAATTATAATTTAAAACAATAAATCAGTCGTTCAGACAGAAACTACTGACAAGTTACTTCAAGAATGACCAGAGCCTGCAAACCTTACTTGTTATGGAGACTCTTAATTCTCTTATTCCTTATTTAATAATTTGTGATTGACGCTGGATCTAATGATTTAATCAGAAAGTGAGGTGTGACTCGGAGAAAGATGGATTTTGTTGCAATTGCAGCTCATGTCTCTTCTCTTCTCCTTCGAAGCAAAATTTTACTCATGCTTGTCTTCCCATATATTTCACAGGCGGCGCCAACAGACGACAGCGGCAGCAGTGCCGCTTTGTCCGAGACGGTTACTTGTAGCGATGAAGAAAGTGATCCCTCAGGTGTCGGCAAGGAAGGTAATGAAGGTGAGGTGGGTTCAGACGAGGAATGGAATCCGACGGAGCTCAGCCAGGAGCTCAGCCAGGAGCTCAGCCAGGAGCTCGAGGAGCTCGTGGAGCTCGAGGAGCCCGAGGAGTCCGAGGAGTCCGAGGAGGAGGATTCGGGTTCGGATTCCCCTGGTGGCCTCAAAATTAACGAGCTCTGCACGGAGTGTGGAAGTTTTTTCAGCGTGCAGAAGCCTCACGTATGCGAGCACAAAGAAAAGCCCTACTGCTGCAATATTTGTGGCAAAAGATGTATTTCGGAAAAGTCTCTAACCCATCATAGCAGGGTCCACAGGGAAACTTATGAGCATCCTTGCAAGTACTGTTATGTTACCTTCAAAACGAGGGTGAACAAACTCAAACATGAGCAGAACCACCAGGATAGAAAAGATCCCTATAAATGTCCCGACTGTCCAGAGACGTTTCCCACCAGTAAGAAACGCAGCGTCCACCTGGCGAAGCACAGAGCCCCGAAGGAGTTCGTATGTGGAGTTTGTCAGATTGAATTCAAGGATGTTCATCACCTTCGGAGACACTCAGTCGTGCACACTGGACTGAAACCGTACAAGTGTTCGGTGTGCCAGCGTGGTTTCAACCAGTCCAGCAACCTGAAATCCCACATGCGCCTGCACACGGGAGAGCGGCCTTTCAAGTGTGAGCACTGCGACAAGAGCTTCAATCACAACGTGAGCTTGAAGAGTCACGTCCAGCGGTACCACACATCGAGCTCCGCGCGTCAACGGAAGAAGGGTAAGGTAGAAGGAAGGGCAAGCGGCGCTGTTGACGCTGAAGGCAACGGGAAAACGAGAGGAACGGACTCTGAGTGTAACAGTGTAGAAGAAGATTCAGAAGAGGAGGTGCAGAAAGAGAGAGAAAAGAAGCTAAGTAGGACAAAGAGGAGCACAGGTAGGCCCAGAGGGAGGCCTAAGAGAAATGCAGCAGGCAGCTTGGCTCAGACAGGGGAAATGAAAGACCAGCTTCCACACACTAGGAAAGCAAAATCAAAGTTAAAGACTACCGGTTCCAACGAGGAGGAAAGAGAGTACGAGCAATCAGGCAGCGAAGCATCCTTAGACTCAGCAGCAGAGGAGGAGGAGGAGGAGGAGACGGCGAGGAAGAGCGCACAAAGACGACCACAAAAGGACAGTGACTCTGACGCGGAAGAGGAAACAAAGAAGAAGAGATACAGCAGACAGAAGAGCGGTAGGGGGCGTAGGGAGAGGAAGAGCAAAGAAGAGTTGAGCAGTCTGAAGCCTTTAAACGCACAGAGCTGAACCCATTTCAGCAGGTATATTGGGCCAACACATTTCTGAATTTAATCGCGTTACTGTTACAGTAAGACTGACTTTGAAATACTGTTAATCGGACTGGGGGCGATGTTACAGTTTCATTACTTGTCTGATTCTGTTCGTTCAGAATAAACATGAAGCTAATGTCGGCAGGTATTTGGAGACAAATCTCCAAATCAAACCAAATCACAAGAGTAAGCTGGTGAACATAAAATATGTTAGATACCCAGTATGGAAAACAATCAACATTGTACGGGAAGATCATTTCAGATATAAACACCGTATGTGGCGACAACACTAATTTTAAGCTAAAATACCTTCATGTTCTTCACTGCGCTGCTGTCAGTGATTTACCGTTGTGTGAGAAATATGCCATAAATAAATGTTCAGAATGTTCTGGATAATAAACTCAGTGATGACCTTATTTTATTTAACGCTTTCAGATTTATACAGATGTGTAGTAAGTTTGGTATTTGCGGCTCATTGTGAGGTTTTAGAAAAGAAAACGTTGGCTCCTGGTTTAGCCTTTTCTCCAGCGATAACTCATCTGGCTTCATCTTAAACGATCGCACTGCTGGTTTTGTTTGTTGTTCAACCCATTCGCCACAAGGGCTTACATTACTGCTCACTGCTTTGACAATCGGATCTCTACGGTGTGACTATGCTTTTGCAAATTCTCCCTTCTAACAAGAACATATTCCACGGGTCAAAAAAGTAAATGAATAGATAAATAAAAAGCTGAGGACTTATTCACTGTTTTGAATTACCTGTCCCAAATCTCTGCAAGTATATTGGCATACTATTCAGAAGCTAACTTTAAAATGGTAGCGATGTATGACGTTCATAGATAATTTTATAAAACGTGGGAAGCACTTGTTATTGGTATTTCAGCCATCACAGAAAAAAGGTAACATTGAGTCTGAGTCTGAAATGATTTATGAAAATCTGCCATCTTTATCTTGTGAATTGCCGTTTAGTGTGTGCTAAAGAACTATTACATTTGGCACAGATTTTCTACAGTCTTGTTATATACAAGATAATCACACTTTCAAGATCGCCTTGAAGTTGAGGATTATAATTATATTATTATTATTTTCTAACATTTTAATCATAAATGGATAAGTTGGTTACCTCCAGGGTGAGACAGCGCTCTGGTATTCACAGTGTAACCACTAGGTGTCGCCCTTGTATTACAAATTGTCACCTATTTTCTAGCTTTAATGACTCTTCAGTCATCCCTTGGAAACAATTACTATGGTAACTGTTGATGCTGAAGTACCCGAGCTGTGCTTTTTCTGCTTTCTCTCCCGTACCACTTTCTTTTCCTCTCTCTCTCCCCTCCCCTGGGAAGCAGTGTATTCTTCTGGGATAAGGCAGGTTTCTCTCCTTGCTCCACTCTCCAAAGATGACCACCATGCCTCAAAGAGCCTGGTGTTATTACACAGAAGCCAGCGTGCCCTTGTCAGAGCGAACTGCTGAGACTAGAAAAATCCATGCACCCCGTCATTTACAAATTTCGGACATCATTGCATGGTTATTTTTCTTGTTGTTTTCTGTTTCTGTTTGGCCTCACTCTGTCTTGATCTGTTTTTACTCTTTTTTTTTAATTTTTTTATTCCTGTGCTCTCTTTCTTACTTGCACAACCCTCTCCCGAGCTGCTTCCCTCTCTGATGACTTGAAGCTAGTCTTTTCAAAATGTCAGTTAAATAATCTGAGCCACTCTCTGTTGACACAAGCCTAGATGGATGCTTTGAAGCAGACTTGAGTTGAAGGGTGCATCACAGAGAAAATAACTGGCACGCTGGCACCGACAGTATGAAGTTAATACTTATTTGGCAGCACAGATTCACTCAGCGAGATACTGGGCTTGCAGCTCCCCCCTGTATTTCTGTTCATTTCTGCCAAGCTGCCAGAGACAGAAACATTAGGAGAAAGAAGTGAAATAGCACGAGCTGAGATTGGAAAGTGAGGAGCATATCTTCTGTACAACCACTTTGCTTTCATGTTTTCCGTATTTGCTTAAGAAATCTGATGAGTCTCCCACACAGGAACGCAAATGCCTACGAAATGCCATAAGCCAGACAGATAGGAATCCACCTGGGCCAAATGACATTTTCTTGCTTACCATTTCCCAGACACCATTACTTGGTTGTTTACTGAAAAGTACTTGGCCTTTGGGCTGTTCTCGTTCTCTGTCTGCTTGCTGTGTGCTTTAATATGCAATGTTTAAATTATATTTGGGAGTCCCTTTGTTTGCTCATAAACCATTTGACCCCTTCAAAACATTATCTATTACAGCTAGATTTATTTAAAAGCTTAAAGAAGTTAATGTTGGTCTTAAACTTAAATAATGCTGATTCATAAAACAAGTAAGAGTACAGTACATTCACCGACAAGCCATAACAATAAAACCACTGACAGGAGAAGTAAATAACGCTGACCATCTTGTGACAATGCAAAGTTCTGCTGGGAAACTTTTGGACCTAGCATTCATGTGGATGTTACTTAGACATGTAGCACCCACCTAGACCAGACCAGACACCCCCACACCATAGCAATGACACTCCTTGATGGCAGCAGCGATCCCCAGCAGGATGCAGCCTGACACAGACACACACACACAAACGATTTAGGAACAACTAAAAAAAACAGCACAAGGTCTTGACCTGGCCTCCAAATTCCCTAGATCCCAAACTGATCAAGTGCCAGTCACCACAGGACACCCTCAGAAGACCCATGTCCATTCTCTGATGAGTCACAACTCTTTTGGAGGAAGGAAGGGAGACCTACACAATATTAGACAGGTGGTCTTAATGTTATGCCTGATCGGTGTATTTGTCCTAATCTATTACAGGTTTTTATCAGAGACGTTCCTCTGCGTAGTGATCTCTGAGTTTCTCAGCTGTAGCTTTTGTTTTTCCGTTCACTGATTTAAAATTGCCTCATTGTCCTCCTTTTTTATTTTCACAGTGAAAACAGTCATGCAGTATTTACCATCCACAAACCTTTAGTACTCAGTTATTTATTGTAACCCCCTCCTTCTGCCCCCTATCTGTGCAAAATTACCCCCATCAACAGTGCAAATGCTCGTCTCTTACCATCCAACCAGGCTGACTGGGACGTATTAGTTTTCTCCCTCTGTCACAGTGCGGCGTTGTCAATCCAGAGCAGCGGAGACTGAGCAGTGTGTCAGGGATGTCAGCAAGTTTCCCCTACTGAGCTGGGAGATGCGTTAGATCTTAGTCAGAGACGGGCATAAATTTGATGGGAGAGGGACGCAGAAATCCATACTGATGTCAGTTTGGGAAATTTACATCCACATGCGATACCAGTGCATTCAGTAGCATCTGCGTGAGGGTTTAAATTGTCAACAAAATTTTATGTCAGTTATCTGTTTGTGTGTGAAAGATTTCTAACCCGAAGTGAATCATAAAACCAGACAGTATTATTTTACATTTCATTGTGAGGCAACATGCTGACTCTTGGAGGCTCACGTGGACGGCTGGTACAGTCGATGTGCTTCAGCCCCGTGGTTCCAGTGTAAAACTAATGTTACCTGACAGATAATATCAACATACAGGAGCTGCAGCATATTGCAGTCATTCAGCATCCACCTGCCTGTTGCTCAGCAGGGACGAACATCCCCCACTCGCTTACTAGCAGATAAGAAAATGCGCTGATGGAGAAAATACGCTGCATTAGAGATAGTGAAAGAATAATTTTGTGACTTATTCAAAGCATAACCAGATTTACCACTCGGCTGCATACTGATGCAATCGTGTTTCAAGTGAAACTGAGAAAGAGACAGCAAAAGGTGTTTTATTCATACAATACTGAGGTGGATAAACTCCAAACTCCATGGCATATTGATTCAAGATTGTGAGTTCTTAAAAAATGTGTTGACTTGTGTTCTCGTCCTCATGTTCATTCATAATTTTGCTCTTTTGGTTTGCAGTAGAGTGACAGATAAGATTGTCTTCCACCTTTTTTTACACATTCTGTAGTGCTAGAAAGTGTGAGGTGGAAGTAATTTAAATAATAATTACATTATTCTTTCAGCTCTCCTTCAAACATTTTTTTTGCATATTTGAAGACAAATAAAGGGAGGTCTGACATCAGCCTCTTCCCCTCCTTTTACTGACTTACAGTCCTTTGACTCAAACATTTTAATCAACCCCTTTAAATGTTAATGGCTGTGTTACTCACAAGCACACACGTGGCGCCGGAGTCGGCGGGAAATCCGAGGCGACAGAAAATCCCAAGCGGCTGTGTCACTGTCAGCCTGAGACAGAGACGGTTGTCTGTACGTACGAGGCTGCCGTGTTCCTCCAAATCGACGCAGGCGTGTCACATTAGCAGATTAATATGTCCCTCCAGGATCCACACACTGCATGCACAAACACTGTGACATGTCTTCTTAAAGTGGTGATTTGAAATATTAATCAGCCGGGGACGATTCAGACACCTGAAGGTATATTTCGCACGTGAGACAACGCACTGTCGCTTACACATTTGTTTTGTTTTTGTTTTTTTGAATCCAGATGTGAAAGTCTCAACAATCACTGCATGTTTTACTATAAATTTTACAGACATTCATGGTTCCCAGAGGATGAAGCCCACCTACCTCGAATTTTGATCAAGCGCCACCATGAGGTTGACATCTGAAAACAAAGATGATGTAGACGTAAATGTCTCAAGATCTAGTGAATGATTTGCAAAAAAATAAATAAAATGTGAACACATTCATGGTTCCCAGAGGATGGAACCTACTGACTTCTGGATCCCTGAATTTTCATCTAGCGCCACCACGAGGTTGACATTTACACTGATCAGGCATAATATTGTGTCCAAATATTGTGCAGGTCTCCCTTGTGTCACCAAAGCAGTTGTGACTCATCAGAGAATGGACATGATCCTTCTGATGGTGTCGTGTGGTGTCTGGGAACATAATATTGTTAGTGGGGGCCTTTAGGTCCTATGGGTTGAGAGGAGGGGCCTCTGTGGATCATCCCACAGATACTTGATCAGTTTGGGATCTAGTGAATTTGGAGGCCAGGTCAACACCTTGTGCTGTTATTCAAGTTTTTTCGGTTGTTCCTAAACTGTTTTGTGTCTGTATCTGTGTCAAGCTGCATCCTGCTGTGGATGGCTGCTGCCATCAAGGAGTGTCATTGCCATGGGGTGGGGGTGCCTGGTCTGGTCTAGGTGGGTGCTACATGTCTAAGTTACAGGTCCAAAAGCTCCCCAGCAGAACATTGAATTGTCACAAAATGGTCAATGAGCTTTACTTCTCCTGTCAGTGGTTTTAATGTTGTGGCTGATCAGTGTATGGTTATAGAGCTAATAATATCCTTGTAAACTGAACCTTTATTCAGTCTGGGTGTGTTTCCTCAGAGAATGTTGGGTGATTTGAAACATTACGTCCTTTACTCAGTGATTTAATCATTTTGAAGTGTGTGTGTGGTGAATAATTCACCTCTACATCAGTAATAATTACGGTCACATTTACCTCCTCTTGTAATTTATATCCCTGACTATGCTGTCTTTACAGATTAAGTTCATTTTGCAGGGGGCTGCTGTTTGGTTCTTCTCTCCTATTCTTTGGAAAGATCTAAAGTTCCAGCAGCTTTCTTGGTCTTGGAGTGCTAAGGCCGTCGTTAATGGTAGTTTTTCCCGATTCAAGAAGATCAAATCGGGCGACTCGACAAATCACAGAAGTGCTGTTTTCTCTTACCCTGGTTTTATTCTTTATCTTTCCACCATTTCTCTGTGTTTTATGATGGGCTATTGTATTTGTATCCACTGTAATTATTTCTCAGTTATTGCACTACTCCATTGTGTTCATCCTGCTAACATAACCTACTCTCCTTGTATGTAGCAATTGTCCTTGCCCCTGTTTTATTCTTCCCTTTGCCTGCTTTTACACAATCACCGTTTCCCTCTCCATCTTATGAGTTTCTCTTTCTCTGAATTTACTTACTATACATGCATCATTCCTCATCTCATGCATCCATTTCTTCCATACTGCTGGTTCACACAAGAAGTAATTTGATTTGACCCTTTTCTATGAGTTGGGATATGTTATTCAGATCAATGATCTCTCTGTGTGTGTGTGAGAGAGAGAGAGAGAGGACATACTGGCTGCAGATGAGTTGGCAATTCAGAGGTCATAAGAAGGACGTGCCATGGGAATCATGAATATGTATGAAATATCATTTGCTTATAAAGAAGGGGTTGTCAGGCTAAATACCACTGCTCAGTACAGATAACAGTGGATAAAGTGGCGGGGTTATCTTTCCATCTTGCTGCAGTCACTCAAAAATAAGCTGTGCATGTTAACTAGCAAAAAATACAATAGAAGTTCTACAGCTACTGGTATGAGCCTACTGGTATTAGTACTATATTCCTGACAGGTCGTCCTAACAGTTTTTGGACGAAAGCAGTTGGGACTGCTCCAAACTATGTTCAATGTAAGTTTCAGAATATCATCTCGCCCATACAATGTCACCGTAAATATTTTTTGTGGTAATGCTGAAGACACTGGAAATTACAGCCTTTGCTGTATGTTGTCAAAATTGCTCTGCTGCCTTAAGTTTCCTGTCTATCATGGCTTGGATATTTGAAGAAGTCATGAGTGATTCGACACCTTTTAAAGGTCTGACCCACTGCAATGAACCCCTCAATGAAGTCATGGAGATGACCTTACAGCAAAGCATACCACTGTCCCGCTGTGTAGAGAATGAGAGGGGAGGGGTATGATACATCTGGTACATTATGGTGTAGGTGGCTGCAACTCTATTAACTCGCCGTGCCATTACACCAAGGACAGAGTGCACATCCTCCTCGGGGAAGTCCATTCAAAGATCATATAAAAGGATATATGGTGTGTGTAATGGCGTTTGATAAGCGCTCTGAAATGATCATCACCTGACCTTGTTGACCTTCATGGTTGCCAGTGCTCCTCTCTTGCGACGTAGAGCTCCATTTTCGGTTAAAAAGTAAGAGTGAAATTGGAAAACTAAGTTCGAAGTACTCGCGATGCACCGATGCCCAAGTGACAACAAGTTCAGGGGTTAGGAATTCAGTCTTATCTTGCACTATGCTGCTGTATGAACTCCTATATCAGAAAAAAAACTCCCGTTTCATTCTCCCAGTTGCTCTTCCAAGCAATGTTTTGCAATGTGTATTGCACAAAGAAGTTCCCAGTGGCATCTTAAAACAGTTTAAACTTGAAACCTACATGCAGTATGTTGTGCAGCAGAATAACAAAGTCAAAGTAAACACAGAGAGAGATAATAAAGATTCTGGGCAAAATAATGGTCAGTCAAGGTCCATTGAATAACTTCTACCACCAGAACATTCAACTTAACGTAAATAGTGGAAAATGTTGTTTTTATTCAAACTACTTCTACCAAGGTTATCAGCATGTTATTGTTACCACTGACTTACATGTTAAACCTGTTAAAGCTGCAACTTACAACAAACTGCTCTGATTTTTTAGTTCACTCTAAACTATAAGACAGAATTGTTGTGGGATTTAGTAGTTGCTAAGCCTTTATAATACACTCGATGATCAATTCTCCTTGATCCAGACTGAGATTTTTCAACACCCACTGGACCGACCAAATTAAATAGTGCAAATTTATGATTTTCAGTTTGATATTTACATCAGTCTGAGCTACACTTTCTGGTTTATGCCACATAGCAAATGCTAGTTAGCTGATGCGCTAAATTATAACCGTGATGAAGGTGGTAAACCCCTGCAGATTTTAGCATACTGTTGTTGTGAGCATGTTAGCATTTATCTTAAAGGGATAGCTTGATTACGGTGGCATTAATTACTTACTAATTGTTGTGTGACTTGAGAGTTAGCACCTTAGTTTGGATCCGAATTAACACGTTAAAAAAAAAAAACACTGACTGTATATAAAGACAGATGACAGGTTTATTTCTGTGGTAAAGTTAGGCATTTTAATGTGGAGGTCTTTGGGGACTTATTCTGGGAGCTAGCCTTTGAGCTGTCTTTTAGACTTCAATGTTTTCCAGGCCAAGGACCCCCAAACTAATGGAGCGGGGACCCCCTACTTATGTATGTGTATTTAAAGACATTTAAATTCATGGAAAAAATTGCTTATCAACCAGAACTTTCACGACCCCCCTGCAGTACCACCGCGGACCCCCTGTTGAAGACCTCTGTTCTACAATTCACATTATGGTCGACTGGCAACTCTTATTAATTGTACGATTCCTGTCAGTGGGGCCTTGAAGTTTCTGTCTGACAGCCTTATGCTCTCCAAGTAGTCAGTAGTCACATCAGCTGTAATGATTTTATTTAACTGATCCTTGGTTTTGGTGGCTAAAATTTGTCTTGCTGCTGACCCCATACACAGCACTTCATTACTCGGCTTTCATGATGGTATTCGCGTCTCCAAATTGGGAACCTTGCCAATCACCATCTACTGTAGGTAAAACACTGAGTATGGATAAGAACCTCACACAACCCCACTTCAAAGAAACTGAAATATCCCTTTAAAGCACCATGGTGCCTCAGCGGGATCTCACAGAGCTTCTAGCTTGGCTGTAGACTCAAAAGAAAACACAGTATCAGGACTCTACGTCCTCCAGTCTGAAGATCCAGATATGTAACGGTTTGAATTTTAAATTTAACAATACACCTCTCTGAAACATTAATGATTGATAGAGTGGAATACAATGATGAATGATGCAACACCCTGAAAGGTATTTACATATTCAATCACCCGCATGACCTGCCTAATAAAGAGCAACTTGGTATGCATGTGTGGATCCGGTGGAGCCTATCCGTCACTTCTGATCTGAGGTGCAACATGCAAAATGTTGCACGTCTTAATTTTTCGAAAATGCTAATGAAGGCACAGTACATTGCATCCTATATACAAAACATCTGGAAGCCTCAAAGACAAGCTGTTGCCTTACAGTCCTGAGTAATAGACCTAAAAAGGATGTCACATACCCTGGTATGAATGCAGCTTCAGGCTGGTAGGTGAGTGTACAGGATGGGAGGATGGACAGAATAACCAAGAGAGAGGATTAAAGAAAAGGAAGTAATGTTCGATACCATAACTTAGTTCTCCTAACACGCGGTAGCTCTGAGCCCTGAGCTCAATGCTTCTCTAAGTTAACCATTCCTTTCTTTACGTTTCTCTTATCACCAGAGTCTTATGGTAAATCCTTGTTTACTAAACCAACTTTTAATGCTCCCTTGAGTGTCTGTGTGTGTGTCATGCTGCTGGGGCTGTTTGCGCACATGCATTGCATTAACACACGTGCCCATGCGTATAATAAATCTGTGAATGCGTGTGTGCGCTATCTGAACCTAGTTTATTTTCTCTCACTGCAGGGTAGACATTTTTGATAAGAAGCAAGTTTTTTTTTTTTTGTTGTTGGCTTAATTTAAGATTATGCATGTCGTTGAGGGCGGAGTGAATGATCCCCGACAAGTTGAGAACTACTAGCGTTTTTTTTTTTTAACTGACAAAAAAAGCTAAGTGGATTAAGAGCTTGCTATCTCGGAGGAGGAGAGAGCAGACAGGCCAAATTAATACATTTTGAGATTCTGCTCGGATTCGGCTTTCCCGTGAAGTCAGGCTTGGAAATAAAAAGTGTATCTCTCCCTCTCTCTCCCTTACTCCATTTTAAACCTTGCATTTGGCTGTGGCGCATCCTACAGGAATATCTGAGATTTATGTTGAGACACCGCCCAAGGCGAAGTGTTAACTGAATGGCACGTCACGTAGAGACTGGGAAGAAAGTGTATAAGAGGAAGCATGAAGAAGGGATGGAGACAGAAAACGAGAGACTAAAGGCCTTATATACAGTACATTTACCCGTTTCATCCCGGTATCTTTAGCCCAGGGTCCATTTAAGGACGTTTACACTCAAATACAGATACTGTTTCTGTTGCACCATTGCAACTCGACACAGAGATTGATGACTTCCTTTGTAAATTCGGGGCAGACACGCTCCTTCTGCATCGGTGTCACATGCACACCCGGCGCTGTGCACTAGCAGCTCCATTACCTTAATGGTGATGCAGCTCCGAGGAGGGAGCAGGCAGACAGGGAGACGGGGAGCGGCGAAACAAAGAGAAGTAGTTCCGAGGTCAGTCCTTGCCATTTTATCTCATGATCATTTGGTCTCCTTTAGAAAATTTAATGATCCTCTCAGCACGTCAGGTCATCCATGTAAGTGCCTGACAAGTTGTTACTGGAGCTAACGTCACACTCCATCATCATATGGCCAGGGTGAGCGAGCATGTGCACTCGGTCGGCTGCGGCCTATAGATTTTCACTGCTGCCCGTGAGTCTAATGATGATAACAAAGTGAGAGTGTCAAGAGTTTGCGCCTTAATTTCCTCCTGGTTAAACTCGGTGGCTCCCATTGCCGGCTGTGAGACTTTAACGAATAGTTTACTTGCAAGCCCTCTTCACAGAGATATGATTGTTATTACCAGCTCAATAAGAGCCTCCATTAGATCCTATGCATATTTTTTAGAGGCCACAAAAATAGTAAAAAAAGTAAACTTTGGTTAGCATGATTAGAAAAACCGCCTGCAGCTTTTCAGACATAAGTGGAAGTGTGGCTTATATTCAAACTAAATAAACACCTTTCCACAAATCAGAACAGCATTGTGTTTCACGAAATGAAATAAAATCTGAATAAATAAGTGAATTGTGTTCACTATTTGTCAGCAGCAGGCTTTTAAAGTAGCAGACGTCGTGTACAATTTGTTTTGTTGCCCCACGATTTCTCACCCCCCGGCAACAACCAGAATGCAATGCCCTAACTGGGAATCGCTCAGCATTGTAAAGCAGCTCTTTATCACCCTTGTGTTTTTGCGTTTTTTTTTTTTTTTTAATGCATGCACGAGTGAAGTGAAGAGAGAACAGCGGTTTAAACTTTAAATAACATATGCATTTCGAGCGTTTGCTCCATTCGCCGTGTCCTTGGTGATGACATCTCCGAAAATGACATTAATGAAACGCAGCGGTTCAATAGTCCTGCGGGCTTATGTGTGACGCAAACACAAGCTCTCGAAAATGAAGAACTTACTGCAGGCTATGAAAAACCTTAAAAAATATGAGCCCGAAAACTTTGAAGTGTCAGGGACGGCGGGAGCAGAATTGTCTTTCTACAGGCCGCCGTTTGTTCTACAGGAAGTTCATTACTGTCCTATCAGCTATATAACAGATCAATAGCTGTCTGGAATCACTTTCTCTCTGTGTGTCTGAGCATGTGTGCGTGACAGAGTGTATTTATACTTGCCCTGTGTGTGTGTGTGTGTGTGCGTGTGGGTGTGTGTGCGTGTTGGAGAGAGCGGGCCAACGACACGACATTAACCGTCACAGCCGTCAGAGCTGTCCCCTCTGCTTGGGATGGGTGGGAAAGAGGGACAGAAGCGAGGATGGATGGACAGATGAATGACAGGAGGGAGGAGGGGGGATTTGCTTTCGTGATCAGAGGTTTGACATCTGTAAATTTAATTAAAGCTGTGTGTGTGTGTGTGTGTGAGGGAGAGAAAGAGTGAGAGAGAGAGAGAGAGAGAGAGGGAGAGGAGTGACAGACTGTGTGTGTGTGTGTGTTCCCCTTTCTGGCTGCCTGCGGGCACAGAGCAGCCTCTGTCGATGGGTTGTCCTTCATCAGGCGGCCCAAGGTTGACTAATAAGCACTATGGCTCATGCACGTTTCCTATTCTCCTCTCTCTTCCGCTTTAGCTCAAAAAAGTCCTATTCATCCTCATTTTGATATAACTTATTATATCCTTTCCTTTCTCCCCCCTTTTTTTTACACATTTACAGTGGATATTCAATTTTATTTTATAATCTAACATATAATGGTAGCACTCACTCTTGATTACAGCTTGTCACAAACCCCATTGGACCATTAGGGGGCACTCTGAATATCTATAATATAGCCTGCTGGCCACAATCAGTGCCAGATCTATTATCCAGCATTTGGTGCGATGAGTGTAGATTTTGAGTTTGAATGTTGCCCACAGCAGCCATTTGCACAGTCTGTAGGATTGACGGAACATTATTTAATGCCAGCGTGACTCATGCCAAGGTCCCCTTGTGGTAAATGGACAAGTCTAACGGAGCGAGCATGCGCTCACATTTTCCTCATATTGCTCATTTTCAGTTTATTTTCAAGTGACTAAAAAGGGGCCAAATGGTTTAAATAACCTTTGGTAGTCCTTTTTACTCGTGTAAACATCCACATCATCATCCATTTAGATCAAGGTCAAGGTCTCAGCTGTAAGTTGTCTCTGTCATGGATATAAATTCAGCAGTTTCTCTTCCTCTGAGAACACCGATATAAATTACCTTGATATAAATTACAAGAACAGAGTGGTCGGTACTGGTTAAAGGAGCACTCCGCTGATTTTACAAGTAAAGCCCAGTTTACTTGTGAAAATGGAAAGTAGAAGTATGCCATTGATTATTGTATGTATGGATAGCACATACTTGAAAACTGACTTGATTAGTAAAAGTAAAAATACAGCAAAAGTGCTTTGATCCGGTTTGATTCGACCGGTCTGTCACTCAAAGTTTGCCTGTCTTGTTTTTCATTCCTGCTTTAAACCAATCAGAAGAGTACAGAACGGGACACAATTAATAAAGAAATCTCTGATATTAAACGACAGAAACTGACTTTACCAGATGTGTTTTATTGGGATCCCATTATTCATAATAAGCAACTCGCTGACAACATATAGTTTATGGCTCTTAAGTTTTGGAAATGGTTGTGGGTCCCTGTGACAGGAGGCAAACTTCAGCTCAGAAACAAGAAGGTCTGAAGCAGTTTCTGAACCTCTCAGCATACAGTATGAGACACATGGGAGAAAATCCAGGATCAGAGCTTAGACGTGGCGATGGACTCCAAGAGCGCCATAGTGGAGTGGCAGCCTCTGACACCAGTGTGTGGAAATCATCAGTGGCAGTTGCGTAATCCTCAGTCTCCATCATACCTTTTGGTGACAGAGATTCCCTGGGGGGTCAGAGGTGAGACGTTTCTGCATGACTTTCCTGCTCTTTGATGGTCTGAATGAAAGTAGCTTCAAACGCTTGAGAAACTGAGTGAAACTCAGACTGAAACTCTTTGTTGGTGGAAGCAGTATCCAAACTACTGAGACGAGTGCTTCAGCGGTACACAGTGGAACACTGTCACTAAAGCTCAGGACACTCTACACAACTTTCACAGCCTTTACAGATTTTAAACACACTAGGAGTACACACTAACAGACTGGCTTGACCAGATTTTTTGTATGACGACTGAAAGACTGGGGCTCACACACTTAACATCAGCGCCTGATGAGGGATCACAGACTAAACGATTTGTCAAACCAACTAAAGCCAACTGAATGCGTCCAACTCTCGTGCAAACTCTCACGATGGTGACAGTTGTGGTATGCACTGCAACCAACAATGTAGAGTCACTCATGCTCCTGACACATCTCTGTTAATCTCTCCTGTGGTCCAGACTCGCTTTGTCGCCGCTCTCTCGCTCTCGTTGTTCCCCGTCGTTGGCGCTCCCCGTCCCTTCTGACGCTATTTCCTGTGTCCCACTTCCCTTTTTGCATTGTCTGTTGGCAACACGTGTTTGCAGTTGGGTCGGTAATCGGTTTACACTACCCGATTGCGTCCAGATTCAGCTCAGAAAATTCAAACGTGTTTGATTGACTGCAACTGGGGTCGGGTCAAGTCTGCTCCCCTCACACACGGTGCTGACTGTCTACCAACTGTAGTGCAGACTGGAGCAGACTTTGCCCAACTGGGAATTGTGGGTAGAAAATGGCAAAAAATCGTGTAGCGTGTCCTCAGCTTAACAAAAGAACAGACATAATCAGTAGGCAACTCAACTCAGACGACTAAGCAGACAGTTACTGGTAAAAGACTTAAAAATCACAACAGTTACACAATAACATAGGAGATTACAATAAATAAACACAAGTGATTAAAACTATACATGTTTCTCAGCTCACTATTTTGGTTTCACAGCCCACAAATTTACTGTTTTACCACACACACAGATGTTTTCAGCGATGACAAAATCACGGTATCAAAAAGTGTAGTTAGAGACAGTGACAAAAGTGGAACAGCTGAGGAGCCAGATATTTCCCTGAGAAGTGGGTGGAGAAAAAAGAGCAACAAGAAGAGTGAATATTAGACTTTCATGAACTGGTCGGCCAGAAACGCGCAGTGCTGTGTGAATACTAATCCTTCTCGCTGGATGTGTAAATAGAGAACTTGTTTTCTTTGCGCCTTATTGTGTTTTAAAATGTTTCACTGTGAGCAAGTGATTAAAAAAAATCAGTTAGTGATGCTTCAATAATTACGTGCTGCAGAGGTGATGTGCCTTCTGTTGTTGTCTTTATCCTCCTCCCTTTGTTGGAACACTATACTCTTTGAAATAATTGGAGGTGGTTTTTGTCTGGCCCTGACTTCGCTCTTTAGTTAATATTTTAACCTCCTGGTCTTGAGCCGTACAGTGGGGAGGCTTTACCGAAAAACGGACCCAGAGATTGATCCCTATCCCTGTATTGTCTGTCTTTTTGTTTTTCCTTTAAAGTATCTCCCCAGTCCAAAGTCATGCAGGTCGGGTGAACCGTGTGCCGCGTTCATTCATATTTATGTGTGTTCTTGTGCATTTTTGTTAAACCTGTCGTTGACTGGTGACCTATACAGGAGCTTTCTTTGTTTTCCACCCACTGTGTGCTGGCATAGGCTGCAGTCTACAGCCCCCCGTGGCCCCGTGAAGGAATGAATGTATTTTTAATAAGCGTGATTTAAATTCAAGCTGCAGGCCTGCGGAGATCAATGACAACTTTGCACCAACTGTGTTCTAGGAAACAAAACGAAAAAAGCAAATTTTCACACACAGTCACACCGAATAATGGTAAAATATCAAAGTTAATATTGTCAGAAATGATTAAAATCCACCTTCTGCATGTTGACTGCTTCAGGTATGTGTGTGTGCGTGACTGAGTGTGTGAGCTTGTGTGTCAACTAGCTCATGTGCCCTGCTCTGACACCAATGCAAATAGCCACCTCAAGGGCATCATACAGTAGGAGGGTGGGGATATGTCTTTACTGATAAAAGGCTCCTGCCCGCGCCCCTACGCTCACACACACAGACACACACACACACACGTTACTGCTGATGCCACCCGGCAGCCAAGTGTCCAAATTAATTACAGCCATCCCACGTAAGAACAGAGCAGCTGGCACAGGCCTTGACTGCAGCTCCTCCCCTCCACTCAGCTCTTCCTCTCCCACTCCTCGCTGCGACCGTTGAAAACCTTTTTAATCACTACCTCTTCTTCTCCGCTCTTCCGAAAATGACGGTTCTCAGGAGTTTGAATCCTCCACGACTTGGACTTAAGACCGCCTTTAAAGAGTTTGAACCCACATATTTCTGACGTTGATGTTTTGGCTCTGGGGAGTTTGTTCAAATCTCTTTCTGCAGCTCTATTTTGCCCCAGCTGTTTATTCACATGGGCACAGAACTGACACTAATGGTTTTCCTTGATTTACCTTAATTTACTGAGGAGTCTCTCAAAGCTGCTTCTGTGGGGTTAGTAGTATGTTGCCAGGAGTGCACTCTCTCAGTCTGGGAATTTCATGGAAGTGAAGAAAATAAAAATCTCCTTCTCTCCTCTTGCCTTCTTTCAGGGCCACAGTTATCATCCCTTTTTTTTTATCATAAGCTTCAGTCTTGTCCTCAATAAGGTGAGCTCACTAATACACCAATCAGGCATAACATTAGGACCACCTTCCTAATCCCTCCAAAATAGTTGTGACTCATCAGAGAATGGACATGGGCCTTCTTTTATTTGGTTTTATGTGATGTTTACAGTTTGTCTGCGTCTTGTGTATTTGTTTCCTGTCTGTAATGTCTGTGTGTAACACCTAGGACCATGCTGGAAATAAGTATGTTACTTTTGCATGTCATCCTTTGGATTACTGTTTTTACTGTCTTTGATCCAAATAAATAAATCTAAATCTAATCTAAATTCTTAGGGTGTCCTGTTGTGTCTGGCAACAGGAGGTTGTTAGTGGGGGCCTTTGGGCCCTATGGGTTGAGGGGAGGGGCCTCTGTGGATCAGGCTTGTTCCAGTTTAAGGAATTTTTAGCAAGTCACAAAATTAAATAAAATAAATGAAAGTAAATAACATTTCAAAAAGACAAAACTAAATGTGGTTCCTTTTGAAGATACTCCAATCTCACAAATATGTCCCGATTTGATTATTATTTATAGGAATAGTCTGACATTTTGGTTGGGACCAGTTACCAGGCAACCAGCAGAGATTTTTTGGTCTCCACCATAACACCTACCCCACCTCCCCCCACCCCTCCTCCTAGTGACAGGATGTCAGTTTTTCAATTCGGTTTTGAAACAGATTAAACACAAGAAATATTAAATGTTAATTAGTGAGTTTGACGGAAACTGTCAATAGAAATTTGTTACTTTTGGACAGAGATGTTTTGTGCTAAGTTGACGCCTACTGTTTACCACACAGACATGAGAGTTGTATTGGTCCTTGTCGAACAGGTCACTTCTAACTTTGACAAATGGATGGAAAGTTATGTGTGAGGAAAGACAAAGTGTTAATGTCCTTTACTCGAGTCAGCCTCCTGTCAGGATTTATTGTCGGGGCATGTGAAATGTGAGCTTGTCCAGTCCGCAGCGTTTGCCCTGTAAGTTTTGTTACTTTGAGAAGGGTACACGAGGCCGAACAGAGCTCACACATCCACACGGTCAGCTCGGTGGAAAAGCCCTCCGGCGTTACACGATGGCAGCTGAAATCCCTGCTGCTCACTTTAACTCCGAGAGGCAACACAACACCAGTGGATTCACAGCAGCTGTTAGATCACAGTTTCAGTTCAGCCCTACAGTCCTGCTGACTGAATAATATATTTACCTCAGTGCTGTATAATGTTTAGGCTACCTAGAATATGAGTTTTCTGTAAATATTGTATTCCAGTAAAAAAAAAAAAATACTGTATATACACCGATCAGCCATAACAATGAAACCAGTGACAGGAGAAGTGAATAACATTGACTGTCTTGTGACAATACAATGTTCTGCTGGGAAATGTTTGGACCTTAGACATGTGCCACAGACCAGACCAGGCACCCCCACCCCATAGCAATGACACTCCTTGATGGCAGCAGCCATCCCCAGCAGGATGCAGCCTGACACAGGCACACACACAAAAACGGTTTAGGAACAACTAAAAAAAAAAAACGTGAAGAACAGCACAAGGTGTTGACCTGGCCTCCAAATTCACTAGATCCCAAACTGATCCAGTATCTGTGGGATGCACTGCAACAAGCCTGATCCACAGAGGAGAACTGTTTTGGAGGCACAAGGGAAACCTACACAATATTAGGAAGGTGGTCATAATGTTATACCTGATCGGTGGTATGGAACACAGCGTAAAGAGAATATTTTAATGTAATGATATTGTTAATTACAGAGTACAGTGTAGCCAGATTCGATTTTCATTTCCATTTGCAAAGGCTTGTATTAAAACTGGTCATCCGTTACATCAAATACATCCACCATCCTCACTTTGACTCCTGATTCCTTATCGTCTTTTTATAAAAAAGCAAGAAAAGCAGGTTTCCTATCGGCTTTGCACATCCTCGCGTGCAGCACCGCTAATTACAGATGCAGACAAATTACGGTATTCTCGAGAGATGAATCTACAGTCGGCACTTCAGCAGAAATGCAAATCATGTCAGGCAGGTTCAGCTCTGCTGTGAAGTGTATACTGATTTCTCTGTTATTTGCACACTGTGAACAGAGTGTCATTTTGCAGTGATCAAAAAGGTGTGATGCTTGACGTGTGCGGTCGGATGGTGTTCAAGTTGGAGCCCACAGTATTTTCTCCCCGCTGTGCTCGCCACGTCTTTATGAAAATATTCTTCTTTCATCAAATGACTCGCTACTGGAATGTGGACGCGTTGATTACAGACCCTGCTTCCTGGTTCTCATCTTAAAGTCTAATTCAACATTTTGGGAATTGCTTAACATGCTTCCATGCCAAAAGTTAGATCAGCAGATGATGAGTACGAAACAGATACAGTTTGCTCTGGTCTGGATCTGTCCAAATAAAAAAACAAAACAATCCCCATCCAGATCACAAACATATCCTCTAGCACAGTTAATGTAATCCAAGCAATGTGTAATGTTAAAGGGGACCTATAATACTCATTTAGAGCTTTATATGTTTTATTCCTAGACCCCACTGGAGAAGCTTTTAATGATTAACAGTGGCAAAAAAAAAATATATATATATATTTTTTTTTGTCCTGATACTTAGTTATATATCCCTTAAATTCCTCCCCTGCCCTAAAACAATCAATATTAGCTACTGCCACTTTAAAGCCCCTCCCCCTCCCTAAAAGCCCAGTTCCTTCTGATTGGCTGCCATTGAGGAAGCCTTTGCTAGTGAGCAGCACCTGGTCCTCTTGCTGGTGTGGTGACTTTGAAAGCCAAGAGTGTGAATTTAGGTGATTTTTCATTCTTGATTGGAGTCCAAATCCATTCCAGAAAGTGAGAGTGGACAACATCTGTAACAACGGAGATAACAGCAGGATGTCTGTTTGGTAAATATTACACCGATTAAATGATTTTTGGTAATTCGTATGCTGTAGTATATAAAATGCCTTCACCCTTACACTTGATGTTGTCAGTGAAAAACAGCGTTCACACTGATTAGTTCATAGGCAACATGCTGTGCACCGTTGGGATTGTTTGCTTATAACGTTCAGTGTGAAATGACTCTTCTCTCGTTCATTGGTCTGGTCAGCATCTAGGCTTACAGCAGCAACTAGTGTCGGCTGGTCAAATTGTGCTTTCGTCATTCAGCTTGCACGGGTTGTTCATCTGGAAATACAACCCTGTCAAAACTCACACTTTGCATTTAAGTGTACCAATGGGATATCCAAAAGGCAGCTGGTCTAGTCTCTTCAAGATGTTTCACCGCTCAACCAAGTGGCATCTTCAGTTCTGAACGACAGGCAGGAAGTTTAGATTTTTATATGGAACATTTGTGAGTGGCAGCCACCTGAAACTCACATGATTACTGTAGGTCTGACCCAAAGCTCACCGACAGTCAGTGTTTTGTTCAGAGAAACCTTCAATGTGTCCCAGTAAAAACCTAAATGTCATGACATTGTGTTTTATTTCCTCAGTTGTAATCCTTTTTGGTTCTGTTTGTGTTTCCTGTTTCTGTTCTGAAACTTTCTTCCTTGGTGTTTTGTGTCTTTGTTGCTTTACTTCCTGTGCCCCCTGAACTCCCCACCAGTCGTTTAGAACTGAAGAAACCACTTATCAGAGTGGTGAAACATCTGTAAGAAAACTCAGACAAGTCCAGCTGAATTTGTTTTAACCTTGTTTTAGACGAACCGTGACCTGGATGACTAAGCGTCTTCACGGAGAAATCTTCTAACAGGAGTACACGATTTGGAAAAAGGGTGTTCAGAAGAAGAAGTCTAAATCTTGAGCTTCTGGCTCACAGGGATTAGGGATTATTATTTGAAATGTTTCCTATGTTTAATTCAAGATTACAGCTTAACTTTACGTGAAATCTTATAGTTGTTTTTTCCAGTTAAATTAAGCTTACCTAAGATAGCTACTCAGACAGGCTTTAATAAATTTTGAAATTCTAATAAAAAGCTGCACGACATTGGAGGCAGTTAGCATTTGCAAAGAGGAAAGCAAGAAGAGTGAAAAACTCCACACTGGAAAATAAATAAAATAGTCCCTCTGCGTGATTTTGCTGTTGGTGCTCTTATTAATTCATAGCTGGTTTCAGGGCCCACCTTGTGCTGCTCTTGAATATCCTTTTATACTCAGAGAACCATCATGGCAGATACATATAATGGGTAGCTGCAATTTTGGAGGTGTGCATATAAACCACCTTGTGAGTGTCTGGGAGCTGCACTCACCCAAACACCACTTCTCTTTGCCCATAACTAAACCACATAAGCCTTCTTCAGCCTGTTTAGTGTGGCCACAATCATCAAACTCCTCTGAAAGTTGATGCCTCTCCTTAAAACTGCTATTCTCAATTCACAGTTTTCATTTATGAAAATTATTAGTGTTGGAAACATTTTCATCACAGAGACATTCTGAACTAATTGCAGCCATATTATCTGCTCGATCAGACAACGTCAGTCCTCAGTACCCATGAATACGTGTCTAATCTGCAGAAACCTGCTGCCTCTTCTTCCCTGTGTGCTCCCGTGCAGAAGCTCCACTTTATTCTGTGAAATGATATGCTAATCCTGTTGGAAATGAGAAGTGTGCGTGTGTGCGCCGCTTGCTGATACCTCCACATGCGCTGCTTGTCGCTGGAGAACGAGGTGTGTATGTGAGGGTGAGTTCACGTGTGTCGCTTGTACGCGATCCTGTCTGCTAAACCCGCCGTGTGATAAATGGGGGGAACTAATTGCCTGATAATGCTGAAGAAAAATGAAACTTTGTGACACTGCTTTCCCTCTGCATTTTTCACGAATACATTTCTGGGATGACTCCGCTCATTAATGCTTTGCAACCGAGAGGAAGTAGTTGCTTTTGTGTCTAAGTGATTAAAAGTTTAGACACCTGTTTTTTTTTCTTTTTTTCTGTGAAACCTGCTTTATGCAAGAGCTAATGGTAATTAGGTGGAAAATGTGCAATAATAATCAAATCTGTTTCCTACTATCACTGTTGATTTTGCTGCTTAGCTACTGCATTCCACCTGTACTGAATTAATTTCATGCATAAAGTCCTTGATTCCTGTAGGAACGTAGTTTTTCGCACCATGTTTTGCATACAAAGAATTGTAGAGTTATGTTTTATGACCCTCAGGTACACTATATGAGGGACTTTCATGCCGAGTAGTCCATGGAGGTCAATTCACAGAGGCATTCCAGGTACAGACAGGAGTGAGACAAGGCTGTTTGTTGTCGCCGTTTTTGTTCCTGCTGGCCATCGACTGGGTCATGAAAACATCCACATCAGGAAAGCGAAACGGCATCCAGTGGACGCTGTGTTCACAACTTGTTGACCTCGACTTTGCGGATGAACTGGCCCTTCTATCCCACACCCAGCAGCAGATGCAGGAAAAGACCAGCATTGTGGCAGACAACTCTACTCACCTTGGCCTCAACATCCACAAAGGGAAGAGCAAGCTCCTGAAAGTCAACTCTACCAACACATCGCCCATCACGCTGAACGGCGAAGCGCTAGAAGAGGTGGACGACTTCACCTACCTTGGCAGCATTGTCAACAAGCAAGGTGGAACCGACGCAGATGTGAAGGCAAGAATTAGAAAAGCCAGGACAGCCTTCCTCCAACTCAAAAACATTTGGAGCTCAAGAGACCTGTCCATCAAAACTAGGGTTGGGTATCGTTTGGGTTTTATCCGATACCGGTGCCTACTCGGTATTTTTTAAACGGTACCGGTTCCTAAACGGTTCTCGAACCGGTACTTAAAAAA